>LUKR01001540.1:0-12427 GCA_019395275.1 Puccinia brachypodii
CTACATAGACGTGGATGATCTTCTGTAACCTGACACAAGATCCTCTATCGCATCGGTCGCAGGTATGCTATAACTGGCGAGATTCACTTTAGCGATCCGGCCCGCCCTCACGCCGGTACAGGCTAAACCCGAGACCAAATCACCCCGACTGCGCCGGCGACGACTCTTTTCCTTCCGAGAACTGGTACTGACTAGTCAGTCCTCAAAGGGTGTTGGCAGTTTCTTTTTCCTTTTCCCTCTGAATGGCCATTTTCTGCTCCTTTCATGACCGGTCGGCATCGGTCATCGAAGGGGGTGTACAGTCTAATTCTCCTGTCGACAACCGGTACTAACCGGTCGTCGGAGAGAGTGTACAGGTTGTTGCACCTCTCCTTCTTTGTTTTTTGGTAGGACGTGGAGGGGTGGAGCGGTGTGCAGACTTGGAAAGGGATTGTTGCGGAGAGTGTCCCGAGCAGGCCAGTAGCCTGCTTGAAGGGATCTCAGTCCTTGATACTTTCTGCTTTTCACGATGCAAAAGCTAAGGACGCATTCCGGTGCGTGGTCCGGGGCAAACGATATGCCTCCTCCAGGATTACAGTCGTTTAAGCGCTTACCGATGGGGCGTCCAAACTATTATTTGAGGTCATTTCAGTAAGTTGTCTTAACAATCTTCTACGTCTAAAACCTTCATCGTTACTAATCACCACCCTTTCCCTGACATCACCCCCCGCAGAATAACGCCCAACACTGCACAGCTAACACACTCTACGCCGAATTTATAAATCCCAACGATCCATTACCAAAGCGTGAATTTAGACATCAACGCAGAGACTATAGGGCGGACATGTGGCACTTCAATGATCTTGATAAATCAGGTGTCCGACACTGGTACAGATTCAACAAGAATGCTCTCAATAGAGGCAGTCGGATTTATAAGGTGGCTCGGGGTCAAGCCGACATACTTCAAGGTCTTCTCAGAGGTAACTCACATTTCTCTTCTTTTTCCCACCTACTCCTCTTATGCAGAACACCATAACTAACTTGAGATTGTTTGAATTAGGGCAAAAGCGGCAAGCATGGGAGAGAAATCCCGACTGGGTTGACGTCTTTAATCTTTCAGCTTCTGATGATGCTCTAGTGGTATGTTACCTTTTCAAACAATCAAGTAGACCGCAACCACAGAGTCTTGATTCCATCTCTTTCAACAGCCCCAAATGGACATGTTGCAAGCCTTGATACTGCTCAAGACCTCCGAATGCCGTGGCCATGGATAAATTTTCTTTCACTCCTTGCACATCTACTTCAGACTTTCCCGTGCCGCTGTCCACCTCTTTGGGTACTAGATGTGTTGGTAGTTTGGACATTTTTTTCCTCCAGCTGTTCCTTATCCTATTTCAGTCTACACATTGACGTCACGTGGTTCATTTTACAACAAGACTTTTTCTTGATTTATTCTCCTTGAAGACTTATTTTTGCTTTGAAACTAAACTTGTAAGCTGGTGCTATATTTGTAAATGGCAAAACCTCGTTTCTCGAAGCAATAATGTAGGTCAAGTTGGATCTTTCAATTACATCCCAAAAGTCCTCACATACTTTACGAAGAATTCAACCAATTGCGCTTTAATCAAGTGACACGAAGGCACCTTTTTTCGTCTCACATGTCACCTGACACTTGTTCACCTGTTTTTTTCCCTGCTTTATTGGGTTACATTGTCTCAATCATCCCCAGAGAACCCGTTGGAACAAAGTTAAAAAAAAACCGCGGCACGCCTTGCCCCAAGGCTTCGGCGGACTCGTGTTGAACCAGCAAAGATTGAGGAACTTGGTCCACCAGGTCGCTAGCCTTGATAAAAGCCTTCAACCAGGCAAAATCCAACATTGTTCAAGTCCATCCCTCCTCCTGGTCAGGTGTGAGAGACTGGTCGCATTGCGGCGATCGACTTTCTTATTCCGACGAGAATGGCTGCGCGTGGCAGCTTCGTTGAGAAAAGCCGGGTGGCCCAATCTTGGTTCCATTAAGCCCCTTTTGTGCCCGGGCACAGCCCCCGATAGCCCTGCACCCCCCGGAGGAACCCGCAGCCACCGACCCGAGGGCACCCAGCCCAGCCATCCCAGCCGAAAACCACCACGGCAGCACCAGGACACGACGATGAACTCACTCAACCAGGTCAGACAGCGACTGCTGGCCATCCATCGGGCTAAGACTCCCTCGACTTGCAGACAGGCTTCAACCAACAGTCCTGCACCCAAAATCAACGAGCTCACTCAGAAGGCTTCCGAGCTCGCCAATCAGTATGGATCCAAACTACCTGAACTGTCGCAGAAAATTGGGAAACGATTGAACGGATTGTTAGGGTGTACGTCCCCTCTCGCTTTCCCCTCGATCGATCTTTCGAGTTTTCCGGAAGATCGATCAGATGGACTGACATATCTGTTTCCTTCACATGAATAGCATACAGTGAACCGGTTTCCCATAACTATCAATTCACGAAAGAAGTCTTAAAACAAGTATATATTAAAGAAAACTTAGCCCCGCCTAAAATCGAACAAGTCAAATCTTCCTACCACGAAATTTTGAGGAACGTTAGCTCGTTGAACTTTTGGAAACAATCCTTAGACTCTGGTGATTGGAAAAGGTTGGCTGTTTATGGCGTTGAAGCCGTCGGCTTGTTCAGGTTAGTCTTTTTCCCCTACTAATAGACAGGCTGATGTTGATATAAGCATTGCGCTTGCATTTGTGTATTTAGTATCGGAGAGATGATCGGTCGACGTCATATAGTTAAGTTTACCCAACATGCTCTGAAAATTCCTGTCCACAAATACGCCTGGGAAGATGCACCCAGCTGACATGATCGAACAATTGTCAACAGGTCGGTTACAAACTCGATTGAAGTACATATTATAAGCCATTCAGAAAAGAGAAAGATAGATAGATAGATGAAATGAAAGAAAAAATCTTGTTGTTGTTACTGTCCGTTCTTCTAGTCATCACCGGTTCTTCTTGCCGTCTATACGAATGAATAAAATACCTTCCCCGAAACTAAGATCCATCGTTCGAGGGTATGTCGTTTATAACAGAACCTTGTTTTGTAAGAAGCCACCTTCGCTTGCGCACTGGTTTCGTTGAAAAGTGCTTCGATCGTCGTACTACACTCTCGAACCGAGTCAACCTATTACCAACCTCTGAATTGTTCTTGTCTTCTTCCTCCTACCTATACATATTTAGAGACTTCCAATTCGAAAGCCCTCGTCTGATTGATTTACGGCAACAATGAAAAAAAATCAAAGAACCCTTTTATTCACTTAACAAACGACTAATCAACACAAGACGCGCAACAAATACCTTATCATCAAGCTTGATTGAGCCAGCTGTCAGAATTTCCTTGCGAATGATAGACCTGTTTTGTGGCCCTTGAATAAAGTTCAGGTGGGAAGGGTCACATGAAGATAGATTAAATGGGACATAGAAAGACTGAGCAATGGAATTTGAAAGAGAAGCCATTTCTCTGCAGTGAGCACACGTGTCTGGGGGACGGGGGCGGGGGGGCGAGAACTTCGCCCCAACTTCCAAGGCTTAAACCGTTGACTAAGTGTTGAACTGTGCTGGCTAGGGATTGAGACCCCGAATGAACAAGGAATCTTGACATGATTCTTATTCCTGGGGATTACATAGCTCTGTGACTCTAAGGGCAACTCCAAGGGCACGTAACTTGCAGAACCCCCCCAGACTGATCAGTACAGAAAATACAAGTGGGAGGACTTATCAGAATTGGTACTTTTATTGCCAAAATAACTACTGATTATCTCAAGATTAGTTAAAATAGAGCAGTGGCCTCTGAAAAAAAATCCAACCAATGGAACTCCACTTGGGAATATTTTCCAAAATCAAAAATAGGGCAGGCAACCACAAAAACCAAGAAAGGACCGTTTTGAAGTCTGAAACTGAATCATGCATCTATTTTGGCAAGAAAAATTGCAAACTAATGAAATCACACAAACACATTCAGTATGTTTCAGATGCAAGAAGAAGCTTGCTAACCATCCATTTGGAATCATTTTTGAATTTTAATTATCTTACCAAACATGTTTTGGGATGCACTATAGTAGAACAGTTTTTTATAATGTCATTGTGTTCATTCAGTTCAATCAAATTGTTTCTCCGGGGCAGAATCTCTAACTGCCTAGCCTGCGGATAGTTTGTATCTATGAAATCAACAAAGCCATTCTTCCTCATGAGCCTTGTGGCAATTTGTGCCAAGTTTAAAACAAATGCTTCTTCATCTTGAAAAACCTGCAACCATTTAGAATGATTTCTTCTCCATCAATAGGTGAGTATCACTTCCACTGTGGCCTTGTGACCATGATGCTCTTCTCTAATATCCAATGTCCACGCTTACAAATCCTGTAGACATATTGACTTTCATCACAATCTAATGTTTCAATGATCTTCTGATGTATGTCAACAGGTTTGTTATGTTGTGAGTCTGGGAATAAGGTTATTTTGATTCAGGAACATCCAACAGAGCAATTAATGTCAAAAATCCATCTTGCAATTTGTGTTGTTCATTCAAGTACAATTGTCCATAAGTTTCAAACCCGAAGCTCTCAATCAGTCTTGAATTTCTTTTCCATATTAATCCCAGCATCCTTTTCAAGTTTGAACAAAATTTCATGTGTAGCATTTTTCTGGAGCTAGAAATGGATTGATGATGTGAAGAGATTTTTTGAATCCCCAGATCTCCAGTTTTCAGGTCACCTCCCCAACCTCCGGGGCACTTGTAGCCCTGTGAGAATTAAGGTTGGGTTAGTGGGTGGAAATGACCACTTACCGCCTTCTTCACAAATATTTTATGTGTCCGGGCTGAGTGATTATTGGTGTCTTGGCTTTGCACTGCTATTTTCCCGCTAGCCTTCAGTGCTCCACGTTGAGCCTGATCTATAGCGTAACAATCTGCAGGTGTATACAAAGCTCCGCACTCCTCAAACACAAGTCCGCAAAACTCTTCCAATAATAATCCAGTAAGCCGTAAAATCCAAGTACAATAAAATAATAGCAATCTGATGATAATGATCCTAATAACAATCTAATAATAATCTAGGACACACTATATGATATTCTATGGCATGACCATTGAAAAGAGAAGAGAAACTGCCCCCCCCTTTTTTCCCTCCGCCACATTTCTGTTCCCACCCAATCCTGTAGGTCCAACACTTTCCCGCACTAGTCCATAAGCTCCACCCAACTCCCTCACATTATTGTCTCAGACTCTGCTCCTCTCTGACTCTTGACCTCCCACGTCCTCTGTCTAGCCCCCATTAGTCAGTCTCACACCAGCGCCTCTGCCCCTGCTTCACCCGTTGGTGAAGCCTGCTTTGGCTGCCCTGGTTCACCTGCTAATGTGCCGCTGCTACCAGTCCACGAGTGTAGTCCGTCGCAGTCCAGCCCTGTCTTTCTGCTCCGGTCCATATATCCGCCCCAAGATCCGTGATCCGTGCATTTCCATCTGCGCGCGACTTTCCATGAGCTTTCTTAGCATACTCTTCTGACATCATCCTCAGTGCTTATGTCACCGGAGTGCATTCCACGCTCAGCTTTGTGCATTTCTACACTCAGCTTTACCCCCAATGGACATTCTACCATGCCTGCCTATATAAATCACCACAGCACCTGAAATAATTTTTTCAGAGTACATTTTGAATGAAGAAAGACACACCCACCTTTTATCCAAAAATGCAACCTTTGATTAGAAGCGCCTCACCAGGGCAATATCAGACTCCATTTGAAACATGTATTTTCCATTCCTCTTGCTCTGCAAAACTCTGATGGCTTTCTATTAGATGCTCAAATCTATGTGACAAAATCACAATGTTACAGTGGAACCGGACCAACACAATATGTGTCCCCACATCTCAGTTTTCACTTTACCATTTTCCCTTGTTTCACTGCCGTTGTTTTGGGTGAGGTTTAATCTGTTGCCCATCTTTCAAAAACTCTGCAACAGGGACCCCTGTTGACATCTGCTGGGCCCAGGGCCCAGCCAAACAAAATTACCTCAGGTTCCAAGCTGAAACATTATCTCAGCAGGACCCCCCCCCCCCTGGTACTCTCAATGAATGATTTTTTTTTGTTGTTGTCAGCACCCCTACTGATAATAGCAGGGCATTATATTACTGCTCCAGGAGAAGAAATTCTTTTGACAGTTTTTGTAAACCTGCACACACGGAACAGAGTTGCTTGCGGTGGACCGGCTTTTTTGGCCTGAAAGAGCCTTTTTTGCTGTTTTTATCTCATGATCCCCCAAGGAAGCCGGTCTCAACCTGTAACAGACTCAATGAAAGAGGCCAGTTACAGTACACATGAGTGTAAGAACCAGGCCAAATCCAAATAAGGATGATACCAACAACTTCAGAAAAAGGCTAATCCTCTTCAAACAGATAGCCAACAAATTGAATTGGCCCTTGGCAAAACAGCCTCACATCTCCAAGGATTTGTTTCCTCAGTTCACTTAGGATATCTATAATATTATTCCTTTAAATACTGTTGTATCTCTCCAATACCTGTTTTCCCTTTTCCCCATCAGAATATCTTTGTTTCTTTTCTTATCATTCAAATCCCTACCTGGATTGTTACCTAGCCAAATTAGCATCATCTTCCAAATAAATAAATGATCTCCTTTGTTGTCATTTGCATGTCTCCAACATTTGTGAAACAAGATGTTTCTAGCATTACATATATGATGTAATACACCAGTCATTACAATGAGGCCCAAAAAAGCGCCATTATTAGTAACAATAACCGTGGTGAGGGATGACAAAGATATTTATGTTATGTGAGATATAGTTATTGTAAATCAATTCACAAAGCCAGTAGTAGTAGATGAACACTAACAAGAGAATAAAAGAAACATAAAACAAAAAAAATCAGAACGATTTGAGATGAAAAAGATAAATGAAATAAAGAAGATGAAAAGAAACATAAAACCAACATTTGTCTATGACAACTAAACAACCAGACTAAACAGTGTTATGAGAGATTGACTAAACAGTGTTATGAGAGATTGACAAAACAAAAAAGACTTGAACACAAACTAAACACCAGGTATAATTTAGTTAACAATTATAAATTGAAACATTACCATCAAAATAAAATAAAATGACAAATGATTTAAGCTCCTCAAATTTATTATTTTATTTCTCCTCCTTGATTGGTGTAGTTGAGTGAATTTGGTCTAAACACATGAATTGATAATGGTGATAAGTCTTTGGGCTTTATTTATACTTGACAGTTGATTTTGAGTACCTTGATTAGTACCTTGATTAATTCCTTCTATCTTTATCTTGATGGTTTCGATTCTTGAACTCTTGAAGTCTTTACAATGTTGAGTAAAAGAAAAAACAGAAACAAAACAAACAAAAATAGCAGCCAAACCAACACACACAACCACACTGAGTTAATCACACTGTTCACGCGCTTGAATTTGAAATTCACACTTCCATCCACACATCACTAATTACATGCTTAACATGTTACTCAAGAAAATGAAAATGTAGAGTAATGTAACTACTCTTTCTTACTAGGTTTGATGATGTTGGTGCTGCACCTCTGACCCAACACTTGCAGATCTAGTTGTTTTGGATGGGTCAGCAAACAAGGCCATCCAGTCTGGTATGACTCACCACAGGATGGCCGGAGGGACTCCAATTTGGGGTGGATCTGGTCAACAAGGAAAACTGAGTGTTCCAGTACCTGCCACCAAGAGCGCGGCCGGCACCACCATACAATTGATGCAGGCAGTCCAGCCACCTGAAGCATCAATTGAATTTGCACGGTGCTGGAATCTATTGCCTTTGGGAACCCTTGTTGGCCCAAGCCGCCAGGGAGATTGCTCCCGTCAGATCACAATAAGGAGAATGGCTTTCTGCTTGGCCGGCAACCTGGGAACACTGGGCACCAGCCCCTCAATCAAAAGCGCAGGGAAGTGTTTGGCTGGGCGCTGGACCCATGGGGCAGGCAGGCCCAACAGCTGTCAACAGGACCCTGGAAACCCCCTATATATGTGGGTGACCAAAATGTATGAATGTATACACAACCTTTGAACACACTTTGACTCAAAACCAGATGTGATATCTGGATTTTTGCCACATGAGGACATGAACATGCTCAAGTTGCATCCTGTACATGTATTCTTTAGTAGTGAAACTACACGAGTGATTTTTAACAATTGAAAAACTAAAAAAACAAAATGTATGAATTTTTTTGAGATTTTTTTTTTTTTTTTTAGTTTTTCACTTCTCCAGGCTTACTGGTGCAGGTTCAACACTCAAAAATGCATGGATAGGAAGTGCCTTCAGTATTTACATGTCCTCATGTGACAACCACATAGTAATGTATACATGAAAAAGATTTGGAGCGTTTAATTTTGTTGAATGGAATTAGTTTGTAATATGCGCATATTACATGATTGATTTCAAGCTTGTACAACTTTGGCAAAGACATCTTGAGTTAATTTCTGGTGTATTAGTCCTTTGAATTTTAAATCAGTTTCATCTGCTTTAATCACATAGTTACTCCAAGGGAGTAGTTCTAAGGCTCGCATCTGTTCAAAATTAAACTCTTGATAACTGACAAAGGCGTCCTTCCTGAGAAGCCTACCGGCAATTTGAGATAAAAATATGACGAAAGTCTCTTCGTCTTGGAAGAGATGTAGCCATTTTGGAGGATTAGTCCTCCAGTAATAGGACGACATCACTTCTACCACAACTTGTGTGATCATGATCAACTCTTTTGATATTCTATGCGCGCGCCTATCAATCCTGTATATACTGAATTTTCCTCTACAATCCAAGGCTTCAATGATTTTCCGTTGGAGATATATTCCGTTGTTTATTTTGGGGGATTGAGAGTAGAGTTGAGGTGTTTCAGGATGAGCGGATAGAGTAATTAGTTGGATAAATTCTTTTTGGATTTCACCCTGTTGGTGCAAAAAGATTTCTTCGTGTGGATAATAACCTAACGCTTCGAGAAATCTTGCATTCATCTTCCAAAGTAAGTCAAGAGTTTCTGTCACTTTAGAATTAAACGTGGTTTTGAAAAAGTCATGATGGGATTTGAAAAATACATCGGTATTTTTTGCACTCTGAAATCTCCAAGACTCCAGTTGTGTGAGCAAGGGCGCGAAGTTAGGAGGATCTAATGCCCGGTTATCGGTGAATTTTCGGTAGAACGATTTAAACAATGAAAGATATGCCCACATCTTCTCGACACTCGCTGATTTTATCCATTTGGTTGAGGGATTGAAATCGGTCATTAAAGCATTCTCGTTTCCAAATGATGTTTCTACAGGCTGCACCCGGGCATCCAATTTGAAAGCTGTCGGGGTGCTGAAGAAGGAGACTCTGTTATTTCTTGTGGCGTAGACCGATCCGGCGGGGAGGTCATTTTTCCACGGAAATATGGCCTGTGGACCTTCGTTTTCGATAGTTTCCGTTAACCTTCGAGCAGAAGACCCATATGAATCCCAACATCTAATTCTTCCGAGCGCCTCGATAAAATCGCCGTCCCCGCTGAACAAGGCTTGCCACTTTCGCAGATTCAGTTCTTTGTAGTAAGATGTCAGGATACTTACCACTGTCTCCGTCATCAGGATTTGACTTGGACACACGGCTGCACCAGGGGAGGTGGCATGAATATTGTAAAATATGAGGTGGCTTGGGGCTGAATATCTTGACCCAAGTGCTCTTTCAAGAAGGTCTATGAGAGCTTTTCCTTCGGCACCGTTTTGAATTGAAACGGTCTTAGCTTTGCGGTGTGTTTTCGCGAGATCGAGAATCCAGCTATGAACAGAAGCTTGCTCCTTAAGATAATCTTGGTCCGCCGGTTTAAAAGCTTTGATGAATTTGGAGTTTATGCACCACAATAGATGAACGAATTCTTTCAGGCCATTGCTTGAGCCACGAGTAGTCAAATGTTCAATCAAATGCTTGTCTCGTTCATTCATTGTTGGGTTCAACTCGACGGCGAGAGATTTGATGAAACTTGAAATAGTTGGCTCCTGGGCATCCTTGATTTCTTCCTCTACTTGTCGAGGTATGCCAAGCTTAATGCCGTACAGCCAGGCCGCGACAGCGGGATCCATATTCAATTGATATTCTTTCATGAAGTTTCCTTTGGCTGCTTGAATTGCGCTTAGTTCTACCTTGGGGTTTTTCTCATGATCAAGAGTTTTTTCGGCTGTTCTTGGGCTTTCGGTATCAGTATCTTTCCTCGAATCCTCACTCAAATCAACAAAATCTCCTTGCGGAAAAGCCTCTGCACTATTGATATGCTCTCTTTCGCTAGATTTGATAGTGTTGCCTGATGAAACAGAGAGTATCGGCCTTTCCACGGAAGGATCTGGGAGTAGATCTTTGTTGACCACAGATCGACTCGCACTAGCTGAAGGATGTGGGCCCAAGCGCAAACCAGTGGTCGGCGGGACATGATCTTTATGTGATAACCAACAGCGCAGGAATTTTAACTGACTCTACTCCCCACTTGTGGATCTTTTGAGGAAAGATGGATACTGACTCGGATTGTTCACCTGACTTGTTCGGTGTTGCTTCCACAAATCCACAGCTCCTGTGCCCTGTGTTGTCTGATCAAATTTGAAGATTTTTCTCTGATGGCCATGAAGATGATGTTCATCGCCAGTTTCCGAGAGTTGGCCCCCGTGTAGGGGGGCGGGCCTCTTCCTTGGACTACTTTCCTCAGAGCTGCTTTTTCCCCACGAACCTATTGGTTTATCATTGTTTAGCGGCCAGGCGCCTCATGAGATTGAAATGAACTTATCGCGTTCCACGTGGTACTCACCGAGGAAATCCGTTGTTTCTGGTTCTCCAATCGATTCTGGTCCCGCGGACCGTGTAGCCGACCCCTGCCTCCAGCCGGCAAGACTCAGAGTAAGGTCAGTCGGTGTTGTCTGATCAGATGTCATGATTTTTCTTTGATGCCCATCATGAGGATGGTGTTCATCGCTTGTTTTCGATAATTGGTCCCAGTGTAGGGGGGCGGGCCTCTTCCGTGTCCCACTTTCCCCAGAGCTACTCTTGCCCCATAAACCTGTTGGTTTATTATTGTTCAGTGGCCAGGTGCCTGATGAGATTGAAATGAGCTTATCATTAGGAGTTCCGCGCGGTGCTCACCGACGAAATCAATCGTTTCCGGTTCTCCAATGGATTCTAGTCCCAAGGGCCGTGTATTCAGACCCTGCTCCCCGCCAGTAATACTCAAAGTTAGGTCGGTTGATGGTACATTGGACCCTTCCTGGAAGCTGTCAGCACTGATATCAAATAGTCAGCGTGGAAGTTATTGGAGGCGAGATCCAATGGTGTAATAACTTAACCTATTAGCGGTCCGGAAATTAGCGGGTGTTTTCTCCAGGGATTGAACCAGCGGCAGTCCGAGTCTGACGAATCGGACGTGGACTTCAGGCCATAGTATGAGGACACATCGAAGTAATTTTTTCATGCTCCGAGACTACTGGGGCAGAGCTAGTGTGGATCAAGCAGACGGATGGGTGAAGTTTTTGCGAACCGCGGCCTGGGGCGAGGGTTCCAAGGGACGACTAGCTCCAGCAGACTGGCACATGGTATCCTTGGCGGGCGGGTGTGCAAGTTTTCATTCACATACCCGCCTCTAGGCTCGATGTCTGACCCTCGAGCACTTCCGGCCCTTCCTCAGGATTCCAGTCCCGCTACATTATCACACGTTACGGAATTCGGCCAGGCCCAACTGGCACCTTTTTGGTGTTTTTTGCTTCCAGGGAGTCACAGCAGTATTAATGACACGCGTCTTTCTCTAGAATGTGATGATCTACGAAACGTCTCATCTTCGTATGCGGTATGGACATGTGGATTTTTTTTATCTCTGGTGTGTTTTGAAAACTCGGGACGACTTTCTTCTTCCCTTACAGTCGAGATAGTCAAGAAGCCTGCAAAATCATTCTCCGGGGTTTCTCCTTCAAACTTGAACTGATCGTTCCATGGCAAATGGGTCCGTTCACGTTAAGCCAGCGGAAAGAAGTCTCATCTTTTGAACCAGCACTTCACACCGTTTTCCCGCAAATGAAAGGCATATTTAAGCCGAGTTCCAATGCCCGTTCTGATGGCCCAATGCTGAAGTACATTGACATAGTATCACCTATGAATAGAGCCTCTAGCGAGGAAAATATGAAATTACACAACTTGAGTATTGGCATCCAAATAGCAGAATTGAATGAATGAGGTGTGATAAATATTTGAATGGAAATTCAAAGGAAATGTAAGGCTGTCGCATTATCACCTTAGAGCTATAATTATTCGAGGATCTCAGCAAGGACCTGAGGGTTAATGAGCGTTACGGGTTAGATCTGCCCGTGACGAAGATAATGAAGATAAGAGAATCTGTTGAGATTCAATGTAGTCGGTGTGG
>LUKR01001542.1:0-12418 GCA_019395275.1 Puccinia brachypodii
CATGGAAGAGAGGCTTTAATATAGAAATACATTGAATGTTGGATACATGAAGGATAAATCTGTAGATATAACCAAGATTTTTCAAAGATGTAGTCCAACATACAACCAGGATATAATGTTGATTCAATGAGGAACCTGCATGCAGGTTCCAAAAATTTTTTCCTGGTGGAAAGGCCAGTTTTGTATGAATCAATAGTGTTTTCAAAAATGTAATCAGACTAATCACAATCCAAGTTAGAATTATGTGGGCTCCATAAAGTCTTGAAGAAGCTCCAAGGAATCCTGTGGGGTCAACACTTTCAACTTAGGGTATATGCCAAATGTCTCATTGGAATGATCAACAACCCTTCTCTTCCAAATTCCCCCATGACCAGGTGGATTGCCTTCATTCAGCTCTTCTCTTTTGACCTCGAACATGTATCAGCCAAGAACTTTCAGTTGCCAGATAGATTATCTAGGAGACCAGCAGATTCAGATGAAGAGGATGTGGCCAGTTTTGATGAATAAGAACCTTGGATTAAACCTCACCCTGGCTTTGGAATCAAATCAGCTTTTTCAGCTCAGCTTCTGGGGCCATCAGCTAAGTTGGGAGGGGATGCAATACTTCAAGAAAGAGTTTGGAAAATATTGGAATACTATTTAACCACCATGAACAGGCCAGCAGGATGCAGTACACTAGAATTCAAACCAATTGTCCACAAATCAGCTTTGTTCTTCATGTCCAGAGGGGTTCTTGATAAAAAGAACAAAACTTACTTCTTGACAGCCATCACATCACGCAATGTCCAGAAGCATATCCTCCTGGCACTTTATGAACAATTGGGCTACAGAGGAATTGAAGAAACTTACAGAAGAACTAGACTCAGGTTTTGGTGGCCAAATATGAAGAAGGTAGTCAAGAGGTGGGTCCATTCATGTGAAGCTTGTCAGAAAAGTAGTTAAGCCCTACCCACAGAAGAAAAAAAAGCCACCAGAAGTCCTGAATTCTTTGGAAGGGTCAGTCTGGATACAATTCACATCAAAGCTGGGAAATGGAAATACTTGGTAGTAGCCAGAGATGATCTGTCTGGATGGGTAGAAGCAGTAGGTTTGGAAAAGATACAAGCAAAGAAGATTGGCCAGTGGTTTCAGGAATATTGGATCCTTAGATATGGTGCTCCTTGGACAGTTACAGTGGATGGAGGATCATAATTTGGCCAGCAACTTCCAAACTACCTTACTCAGTAAGGAATCAACACTCAAGTCACCACTCCTTATTATCCTGAAGCAAATAGAAGGATGAAAGAGGGAATTAGTCTTTGAAAGACACTTTGGTTAAATTACGTGGACAAGAAGGAAAGAAATGGAGGAGTTACTTACCATAAGTACTATTTGCCGACAGAATATCCACCAACAGGACCACTGGATACTACCCTTATGAACTCATCTTTGGAAAACCCCCGATCCTACCAATTGATCTAGAACTGGAAACTTCCTTAGGAATTGATTGGACAACTATAAGCACCACCCAGGAACCTTTGGAGACCAGATTAAGGCAGTTAGAAAACAGGGATGTTATATTGCAGGAGGTATATGAGGAATTGATAAAGACCCAACAAAACTCAGTGGACTATTGGAATCAGAAAAAGAAATTAAGGAAGCCTTTGGAGCCAGGAGACATGGTATTAGCATATAATAAATCTCTTGACAGCCAGTTGGGAAAGCTGTTTGAAAATAAATGGAATGGACCTTACAGAATCAAAGCTCAAAATCCTGGGGGATCCTACATCCTGGAGGAATTGGATGGTACAGTATTGGCTAGAATATTTGCAGCAAGTCATTTAAAAGAATATAATATCAGAATAAAGTAACATAAAACATATATATAATAAATAAATAAATAAATAAAATAAAGAAGAAGAAAAAACTCACCTCTTCCTTCTCCTCTCTCCTCTCTTCTTCTCCTAGTATCTTCCACAAACTTCCTTATTCTCTGAATTTCCCTATAAGCACTCTGCCCTCTAATAGCCAGTAATTACCTATCCCTTTCTCTCCTAGTCATCATAAAATTCCCAACATCCCTTCCATCTGTGATTCTCTCATCCAAACAGTCCTGTGCGGCCTTGATGTTGGCCCTCTTTTCTCTCTCTCTCTCTTTCAAAAGTATGCATTAATAACTTCTTTGGATGCAAAATAAATAAAAGAGCAGTGATTAGTGTTATAAGATAGGTGGTATGTATTTATGAAGTTAAAAGGCTTACCCGGTTATACTCTTTGTTGCAACAAAGAAGGAGGAACACTCGTGCATTTTTCATCTTTGCGGAAGGGGCAGGAAAGGTAATGGCGAATTCAATAAAAATATCTTTGACCTCCCGGTGGAAGGCATAGATTTCCTCCAGCAAGAATGTGTCACAAATGAAGGCAAGGGGAAGGGAATTTACATCAAAGGATGACTTGCGGACAGAGGGAGCGGGAGAAATGTGGGCATCGGAAAACCATTCAAGGCCCAAGTGATAGAAGACGGAGTCAATGGGGAGGAGGGGATTTTGACGGGTTGATCAAAAGACATATTGGTGCAGATAATAATGAAAAAAAGAAGAAATCATCAATGGAATAAAGAAACAAAGGGTCTTATTAAGATGTTGACGCTGGTGCACAACCCGGATGGCCTCCCCTCTCTTCCATTACTGCGATTTTATTTTTTGGTTTGCTGTTTCTCAACGCCGGTGCACAATCTGGGTGGGCCTTGTGCTCCTCTTTGATTTGAGTGCCATCACCTTGGGCATAATGACAATTTCCTCAGTCCTTGTGCAATGTTTTTGACACCGGTGTGCAACCCAGACCCTTTTCTTTTTCCTCTTCTAGTGATTTTTCCTTTTTTAATTTCTTTCATGACATCAACACCTGTGAGCGCAACCCAGAAAAGCCATTAGGGATGATTAAAAAAACACCTTCTCTTCCTCCATCTTTGCTGACACCGGTGTGTGCCATGGACTGACTTCCTTGCACGGACAACGGGTGGATGGATGTCCCCTTGTAAGCTTATTTATCACTCTAACTCATTCTCTCTACATAACTCAGAAAAAATCAATATATATATATAAAGAGAGTTGGCTCCAGTATTTCTTTTTCTTCTTCTTCTTTCTTTCTTTCCTTCGGTAATTGGGATCCTGGAACCTTTGAGTATTTCTCTGGAAAACCTGGACACCATTTCAATAAAAATAAGCCTCACACTCTTTTCTTTTCCTTGGATCTTTGGGATTTTCTGGGGACAGACAATAAGTGGGGGGATCCTATGGTGATTCCAATTTTTCTCTAAAAATAAACTTATACATAGCTAGAAACTAACTCAAGGAACCACAACACATAGGATATTATCACAGAATAAAATTCGCCACCCCAAATCACCCTAAGTAACTCACTCACATCAACTAGAAATTCCCACTAGTTACCAAGATATGGCTGCCTCAAGTACCAGACACATTTGGGCAACAGCAAGCACCAGTTTCACCCTCACTTACATAACAACACAGTCTCAGCTACATATGAAGAAGTCAGCTCATTTTGTACATAATACATAAAGGGAACAAGACACACAAACAGGGTCAGCCAACCCAGTTACAGATACATAAGTACTCACAGTCAAACATTCATGATGAGCATTGTCTACAACTTACATATTTATTTCCCAAAATTTTTCAAGTATAAGAATTTCCCACAGGCCATTAACAGTGTGCTCATCCCTGTCCAGTGTTTTCTTATAAATAACTCCCTTTGTCTTCCTCCCACACCAAAAAAACAAAAACTTACAGACCACATACACATATAACATATTTCATCACTCAAACATCATGCAAACATTATTGTAATTTAGTCCTTTATAGTCCTTTATATTCCTCTGAATGTCCTTTGAATAGTCCTCTGAATGTCCTTTTATTATTCCTCTGAATTGTGAGAATTGGAGACTAAAGCGTATTTTACATTAGAGACATTTTATGAAACAGATGTACATGAAGAAAAGGACAACAATGAAGTAAATGAATGACTTAGCACCTAAAGGCAGATACGACGAAGTGATTGGCAAGATGAGAGACAAGAAGACAAGATCTGAGAGACAAGAAGATGAGATTGTAGCAAAAAAGGTGAGGATGGTTTATACAGAAATGATTCTGGGAGTGAGAGCGAGATAGATTTGCACAGGAAAGGATGGGAAGGAGAGAATGGAATAGAAGGGGAAAAGAAAAGGAAGATCAGTTGTTTTTTTTGAAGCAAGTGGGTTGAAATGATTTGGTAATTCTCACGGAGAGGTATGCAAATAGTTTGAGAGAAGTTTGAAGTGGCTTTATAGCGGTTTTAAGAGTGCTGTGGTCAAGAATGAGAATGCGGAGAATTGACGGGTCAGAAGCTTGTAGATGCAGGTGGACCTTGTCCTTTTATGGATTGTCTGAGCTTAGGCTGCAGCGAGTACTCACACATGGCAAATTGCAAGCAGTGCTTGTTGTCCTGGCTTAGGCCATGGATTTGTCCTGATCAGGCACGCAGGTGAGCGCCTGATTAGTCAGGGCTGAGTCGTCCAAAACTGTGTGCATAGAAACAGTAGTAACGGGTAAGTTGCTGGACTGGTTTGACCACAGTGCCAGTTTGATTGATGGAATTTTTACTTACGAATTGATTGTAGTAAGGAGTTGGGAGTGATACCTGCAGCTGGTATCTGATTCCGACAGGAATGTCCTTTGAATAGTCTTTGAATAGTCCTTTGAATATTCCTCTGAATGTCCTTTGAATATTAATCCTTTAGCCCTCTGAATAACTGTTTGAGGCCATCCCCATTTACTACATCTATTTACCTTATACACCTCCCACCCCTCTCCTACTCACCAGTGGAATTCCCTAGTTAGTATCTATAAGTACTACTAAGAATTAGTCAGAAGAGTTCAGCCACACCTTTTCTTTCTTTCTTTAGTGTTAGTCTCCACCCCCAGCTATATTCAGGAAGGCAGCTTCACCAACACCTGTAGTAGAGCTCTGACCAAATTCTACTATCTCCCTTCCAAGCTCTATCTCACCCAAGAGTAGTTCCACAATGGCTATACTCCTTGGGATTGTGGACTACATGTTGGGTTTTGCGGAACAGTGAGGTCCATTGGTTGAATGAGTGTTGAGATACAGTGACACCAAGGGCATTGTGGATGAAAGTCTGAGAATGTTGCTGTAGGGACATTTGAACAATCACAACTTTGGTACCCGGATTGCAGCAATGGAAAACCATGGTGAATATGAACAACTGACTAGGAGGGGTAAGGATCAGATGGTTATGGAATGGGGATGGCAGATTGGGAGGAGGTCAACCCCGGTATGGCCGGAGGTTTGAAAAAAAAAAAAAACTTAAAAAAACCTTAAAGAAGCTTAAAAATGGTGCATGTTGTCAAACATGCCAAGCCCAACGTGTGACATTCAGCTGGGTAGAAAAGTCTTTGACAGCCAAAAAGTCCGCCTGACAAATGCTTAAATGCATACCAAGACCCAGCAAATGGTCAAGGTTTTCGGAAAAGACAATACATGTGCGTGTTATAAAAGGAAAATAAAAATAAGAAAGAACTAAAAATATCCAAGACGCTAGGAAAATTGAGATTCCGGCACGTCCTGAAAATAATACTTAAGACCCGCTTGTATTCCTCCTTTTTTCTTTTCTTCTCCCTCATGGGATTTATCTTGTTTACATACATTTAGTTACTATTTTATAAAATACAAATGACTCGTTTTTACCTGCTACAATCGTAAGGATTAGAATATCCTCCCTGCCTTCGCACCTGCGCCCAGTTCTTGAAAAATAGCCCTGTCAGCCCTGAGAAGAGTTAAAAAAACTCGGCTGGTTCTTTACATACAGATCATAAAAATCGCCGCCCTCTGCAGAGGTTGCGATGCCGTTACGGCCTCATGTTGGTCCCACCCATGTCATCACGGTGGCGCTGCTGTCTAACTTAACTGAGTCCCTCGGTAATCTGGAGGGGGGACGCTGGAGGGACTTAGGCTGTAGGTCCCAAGTGTGGCCTGGGATTTTATGCACTTAGGGCGTTTTTTGCCTTCCATCCATTGTAGGCTCTTTGCCTTCACAAATACTGCCGGAGACCTATCGCATGGGGTTGTGAGATTACATGTCCGCACAGCCCAACACAATCTCCCGCAAGACCGAAAACCTCAAGCCGGACAAATTAAGCATCAGATCGCGAGGGTCATCAGGGTGTAGCCTTTTCTGTTCAGCACGCAGTGGTCTAGTCCAAAGAACGTTCCTTTTTTTACGATTAGAAAAACTTACACTTATAAACTATGACAAAACCCACAGCGATAAAAACAACAAATACACTAGATTTTTGAACAACCACGAACGCGAAAACAATCAAGAAGCAGTTGGGAATAAAGAAGAAAAAAGAATGAATGTGAAAACTTCCTGCGACCACAAGAATTTGGGTTCTTTTGACTCGTAACATACACGTAACTACATTCATATTCAAAAAATGCGAGCACACAGAGAGAGATGGAAATTAGCAAATCCTGAGGGTGATTTTTTTGATTTGAGAATCCTTCCATTTTCCGTTGATTAACTCTAATAACATCAATCCATCGTCTTCAATTTGATCAACACCTTTCCCATCACCAGTTTCACCTCGCCTCGCAAACTCTTCTTGATCAATCATCGTCAGTTTGATTTTCCAATTTGTCTCTAATTCAATTTCGGCGGCCAATTTGAGCTTGTTCTGAATCTTGAATCTGATTTGTGGCAAAGAAAACAAACCTTTCTGAATGGCTAGGATGATATTTGTTTTGGATTCTAAATGGACCACTTTCAACGTAAGAGAGTTCGGCTTTTGGCCGTTGCCATTGCCTGCGGAAGTGTGGGGGCGTTTTTGAGATTGGGGCAAGCTCGGAGTACTCTTATTGAACTTGGAGAGATTCATAGCAGGATTAGTGATGCGAGGCGGGATAGCGTAAAAGGGAGTGGGCGGTACTTGAGGGCGGACATTGATCTTGGTAGTTTCACGCTCGGGGACTATCGTCACCAAACTCGCACTATCGCAAGTTGTAGAACTTGGGCCAAGACTATCAACACTACGACGACAGACTGCCTTGATTTCGATTGGCTGGCAGGGTATTGGTTTGGAGATTGAGCCGTCGGAGGTAGATGGCGCCACAGTGGGTGAACTCTGTACGGACGAGATCGGGGAGAGTTGCGATGAACCAAAGCTCGAGCTGGAGTCTGAGGGAGTTCGGCGATGTTTGTTCCAGGGATTGGTTGGCGATCGAACCCGCGAGACCATTTGAGGAGACTCCCCTACAATCGGGAAACTGTTGTTGCGTGTGGGATCAACAAAACCGCCTCTGCCGGAGCGTCCAACCGTCTTGACGTTGATCGGTGTGGCCCTGATATCTTGCATTGACTTGAATTCCCTCAAGCGTGGTCTTGGGGGCTGGGGAAGTTCGGCCTCTCGGGACAAGCCAGGGAGGAGCTCGGAGGGTCTTCTCGTGGGTGTCGGGGGAATAGGACCATGTACAGCTTTGAAGTTGGTACTCATCACAGGTTTAAGCATAGCTTCATGCGGAAGCCTGGAATCGGAGGTGGTCGGCCGTTTGGGAGGTGCCAGAGGAGGTGGTCGAGCTAGACCGGTGGTAGGCCTCATGGGTTTCCGGGAAGGCTTCACAAGTCGAGCGGTCGGTGTAGCTAGGGCGCGGCCCATGGTACCGGAGCGGGTAACTTGGCCGCTTTGAACATCGAGTATGGAGCCAGGTGGTGGACGCTCGGCAATGACAGCCATAGGATCCAGTGTGGGTCTACGGCGATCATGATGCGAAAGCTTCTCAATTGTCATAGGTTTCTCTAACTCAGGACTTGGAGCCATTTGCCATGAGGAGAGGTTTGGCTGAGAATTCTGCGTTATCAATGGGGGTGGAACAAGTGATGTACTAGGCTTGGGGCCGGGAAAACGAAAGGATTGTAAATGCGACGAAATAGAAACCCCGTCATCGCGACTCGAGATGTCTGCAGCTTGTGGGCGTACTGCTCGGTGCAAGGGCAGATCATCAACGGCGTATTCTACCTGGTGCGCTCCCGTTCTCATCTGCTCTGTTTGGAGAAAGACATATAGGATCTGGGAGTTGAGAACTTTCTTCGGGCATTTTCCAACGAGGGAGTTGAGGAAACTGTTCAATTCTTTCATGTTTGAAGTCTGAGCAGTGTGGCTGCGCTTAGAATTGGTGAAGATTGACTCCAGAAAACCCTGGCCTTTGGAGAGCTTTGGCAGAATGGATTCAACTTCGGGATATCGGGAAATGAGCCTGTGTGAAGCAGAAAAGGATCGATGAGCCAAAGAAAGGCTTGTATGACCTCAAGCCAAACATGTAATGGGACTCACGAATCTCTTAAATCCACCCATTCCTCCCAGGTCTTCTGTAGAGTGTATGGCTTCTCTTCAGCCCAACGGCCATCCATTCGTAGGCTGACTTTGGTGACTTGGACCGAAATTGTTCGTGGACGACTTTCCGGGGGGCTGGGGTTGAGGCACTTGACCGATGCTAAGGTCCAGCATGATCCTTCGTTGTAGTTGGGTGGCATAGGGAGAAGGGAGCTTCGACCATACAGATAGTCATTAGTTGAGCTAGTAATTGGGGGGTGATAGGGGCCAATGATGGGAGCGGAGTGCTTCCGGGCCGGCAGAGTGGAAGAAGGATTAGAGAGGAAAAAGGTCTGGGTGCGGTCCGCCATAACAGCCATAGTAGAGTCTATCTAATTGAATAACAAGTCGGACGGAATTCACCAAGTTGAAAGCGTGAGTTTACAACACTATGTAGAGGCCGAAGTTGTCTGCAATCTTAAGATACTGAATAAGTTAGGATGACGAAATGTTAAAGGCCAATTGAAATAAGATAGGTGTGAGTGTGACGGGGCAAGTCAGCAACTGATATGATACGATACAACAGGGCCAGGAAACTGGCAATGGAAAGCCAGATGTGGCGGTGATGAGCTCAAAAAAGAAACAACAACAACAACAAAAACTGTGTCGGATCCGCAGCTACTTAGGAATGTGCAGCTGCAGTGCGGAGATTGAGGGAGAGAACTGAAAAGAAAATCACCAATGGCAGAGAAAGCAGGGTCTGGTTGATGTTGCTGAGGGAATAGGAAGATCTCGTGTATGTATGTCTTTGGTGTACTTGCGGTGCTGTAGAGTAAATCTTTTGGTAATAAAGCATAAAGTTGTAGATGGGCGGTGTGTGCTCGAATCTTGGGAGGAAGTTTCGCTTACTGGGGTTTTAACTGAACTTGGAAGCAGATGCTGATAAATATTGTAACTACACGATTGGTGGGGTTAGAGCGTCAGTGAGGCTTAAAACAAACAACAAGCACGAGGCAAGCCTTGTCAGTGGCCCATCTCATTGAAATATTTCTCGATCCAAGGGTAACGACTAACGCCATAACGGCAAACCAAGACCGATAGAATTGTAGAGAAGGCACCAGTTGAAATGTGGCTCGCATGGTATTCTGAGGGAGACGGGCCAGCTTGTAGAGGAGGAGTTGGTCCGGTACATGCCCCTGATGTATGTACAGTCATGACTAATTGATAATTTCGATATTCGCTCTTCCTTCGACATAATAAATACAAACCGGCCTGTCCGTGACTCCGTCCACATGGTGCCCTTGAATTTGATCAACCAAATTCCTACCTTGACGGCTTGCGCCGCACCTCCCCCACCCAGCATAATATGTCGATGTATACACATAGTCAGATTTTAGGAGTAATATGTACAAAGTCCAGACTCGAGCCAGTCCCCAAATGCTAGTGCTTGGGGCTTTCAGTTTTTCCAATATGTTACATATTTATATACCAACGACAGTCATTTTCGGCACCAGCCACTGGCTCATACACGTACAAGGGTCTGGTATGCGCCAATCCCGTCCCTATTTTCTTGCCGAAATATCATTTCCGCCTGAGGCTGATTGTTGGCCCTCGCCCATGAAATCTGGCAAAACGGTACACATGTTTCCTGCAGGAAGAGCCAGTCTGGAGAACAAGTCAAAAAATGCAAATGTTGATTGCTGGATGTGTAACATTTGATTAGTATAGAATTCTTTCTGGATTGATAAGTGCTGGGACCAAGGGTCCCTTGGATTTCCAAAATAAGAAAACTCACACAAGCAGGAAGTTTCCATTGGGGGACTGTGCTGGGGGAGGACCCAGGAAACCCCGAGCCTAACAACAGGCCTCGCGAGTGAGAGCCCGAAGGGCAGCCCGCAAGGGTCTCTGTCTCACAGAGAGGCCTGCGTGTAAAATCAACTCGCTGGCGCGCGAGAGGAATCTTCTGAAGTCCAAAATGAGGCTTTTTCTATTGAACTACAGTCAACTCCGGACATCCCAAGGGCTGGATGCTGCGGACTTAATGAGAGTTAAAGTTGAAATCTCAAACCTAAACCTAATCTCAGAATATAACACAACCTAGTTTTTCCACCAGTTGTATTTATCATTCTCTTTAGTTTATGTTATTCATTTCATCTCATCTCAGGCTCCGTTTGGCAGTCCAAAATATCATAAATGAATATGTGCGAATCCACATAATCAAATCAAGGTTGATAAACCACCAACTCATTACTATGCAGCTAGAAGATTGATGGATTTATTACGGTGGCTGTTTGTGATGGCCACAATAATTGCAACTAACCGTAGGCCGTCTGTTACTCATCTTTTTAATCCATACACCTTCATCACTATCAAGGCCCCAAGAGACATGTCCCAAGCACCGACTCACAACACTGCTTGCAAAGCTCTTCTCAGCCAAATCAAGATCCGTTCATGAGGTACAAAATGTTAGGAACAGTCTGTGCGGAAGGATTTGAAGGGGCATGGCGCCCAGCTACTATGGGCTGCTTTTTTCAAGGTGGCATGTACAATTGTTGATGAGGATGAGGGGAGCAGGGGGTGGTGATTTGAGGCTTGAAATGAGGGGAGGAAGGAAGTGAACTCGGCCAAGAGGGGAGACAGCCTGTACTTATGACTGCAAATTTTGGTCTGGGACAGGATATCCCCAATGGCTGGGGGTAATATCCAACCATCATATCCAGATATGAGATACATGTTATACCGTGCCAGCCAAACGCAAACTTGATTTATGGTCATAAGCTCGAGCCCCCGATATAATCTGCAGGATTTTCCAATGATATCTTATGATATTTTGGACTGCCAAACGGAGCCTCATACTTACTTGCATCATCATCATCACCCACAGGTATGCCTTGGCTCTATTTCAGATTCTTTCACTTCGTCTATTTTATTCTCATCTCTTGACTCATCATTGTTTTATTCATCATCATTTCCTTCAGGTGTGCTCTCTTCCGTCTATCATAGACTTGTTTGCTTGCGTGTACTCACAACATATCGTTGTTCTTAAGGTTTGCTTCACTTATTTCTCATTCATTGATCATTCTCTTCAGTTTATGTTATTCATTTCATCTCATCTCATACTTACTTGCATCATCATCATCACCCACAGGTGTGCTCTCTTCCGTCTATCATAGACTTGTTTGCTTGCGTGTACTCACAACATATTGTTGTTCTTAAGATGTGTTTTTGGGCTGGTTGTCCATTATTCTTGCACTCATCAACCATTTGTAAAAGAACCTGAGAATTTATAAAAATCAAATGTAACAGTTCCAAGTGTGAGCATCTTACACATCTTTTGACGTTTGAATCGTCAAAATCCTCCTGGAAATGAGCTCTCGCCCTTCTTTCAAAGATTTAAAATTGCTGAAAGGGTGGTATGGGATGGTGGCTATACATCTGTCCATACTTCAGCATTGCAATACCAATTCTCTGGCTGTACCGCTCATTTGGTGGTAATACAGCCAAGTCACCCAACAAGTCTCAAACAAAATGTCATATTTGTTGTTTCCATTACTTGAGACTTGTTGCACCTGAAGAGACAATTTTTAGCTCACATTCAGGGGCAGAAGCAGGGGATTTCAAAAATCCAATTGGCAACCTGCACCAATGGGAAGAAGTGGGCAATACAGGGGCCAAGGTCCAAAAACCACGGTTTTGTGGCTTTTGGAAGATCTCTTGCCCCTTGTGAGGACAGACATTGGATGCAAGTCCCTCCCTTTGGTTGGTGTAGGCAACTCTGAGGCCAATTCCAGGGAAGAAGGGAAGGGGCTTGGGGTTAAGTTTGAGGAAACCCCCTGTAGATGTCAGTTACCAAAATGTATGAATGGATATTCACCCTACACAACCACTTTGACTGAACATCAGATGTGATATCTAGATAGTAGCCACATCAGGACATGCACATAATAAAGGTGCATCATTTACATGTGTTCTTTAGTGGCTAACCTTGACCAGTAAGTTTCAATAACTGAAAAACTATAAAAAAAATGTATGTTTTTTTTTTTTTTTTGCTT
>LUKR01001543.1:0-12409 GCA_019395275.1 Puccinia brachypodii
TTATCAGTGGATGTTAGTAAAGACCACAGTCTTTGCAGGCATGTTCAAGCCAATTGAGAAAGTTTCTGTAACAAATAAAACTTTGATGAGACCTTCCTGAAACAGGATTTTGATCACCTCCTTGAGGATCGGCAGCAGGCCACCATGATGGATCCCAATCCCTTGTTTGAGAAGGGGTAGAATGTGCTTGATCTGTGGCAATCCTTGATCATCTTCAGATAAGTTGGAGATTGCATTTTTGAAGACCTTGTCAACTGTCATCTTTTCTGCTTCAGAGTTGAATTCTAGCCTGGACATTTGGATTGCCAAAGCTTTGCATTCCCTCTTTGAGAATGCAAAGACAATGACTGGTTTGTAATTCTTGACCATGATCATTTTGATGATCTTGTAAATGTCTGAAGGGCCTTTGGTCCCGCCTTTTTGTTCTTGCCTTGTTTATTCCGACCGGACATTGAGCTTGCAGGATCTTTGCCTCTTGAATTGTTCAAGGATCCCATTGCTTTCAAGAAGTTATCCTCTCTAAACACACCCTTCTTTTCAACAACCAAGCGAATTCCATCGCCTCCAGATGGAAATAGATAATGCTGTAATGGGGTCGGTCGGAAGTTGGTATAAACTACATGGCACGGTTGCTCGTGGGTATGACAGATCCATTCCGCAAATTGCATTGCATTTGGTATTGTTGCTGATAGAAATACATATCGAACTGAATGTGGTAACAGGATGATGGTCTCCTCCCAAACTACTCCTCTCTCTGATGCGATAGACAAAAAAGGGTCAGTCTAATTGGTTTACTTCAATCACCTATTTGTAGAAAAATTTCGCGTCAATTGATGGAAAGGGATGACTAGCTTACCTTTGTTGCGCATGTAATGAATTTCGTCAAAGATGACCCATACTACTTCTCTCATTACTTCTGATCCACAATACAACATCAACTGTAAAATCTGTGGCAATATGAGTCAATCAGGATACAACAATCAATGAAACTTTCCAGACGTGTCCTTTTTTTTTTGAGTGAGAGCTGTACAAACCTGGGTGTTCATGACTAGACACAATGCACTTGGATTGATGGTCACATCTCCCGTCATCAACCCAACATCCCCAAACTCGGCAATCATTTCAGGCCACCTGGAGGGATTCCTCCTGGTTGGTGAGGTTGTGTAGCCTGACCAACCAAGAGGGATCACACCTGGTTGATGATGAGGTTGTACATGGCAGGTTGGGCAGGTGAGGTTGATGATACACTGAGCAAGAAATGTGCAGTGGTCTCAACTCAGGGGAAAGTACATAGCACCACCCCAATTGGAAGGGGGATGGTGTACCACCTGGTGAGATCTGTTGTAAAGGGAATGGCACACCACTCAGTTTAAGAAAAGAGAGAAATAGAGCTTCACTCAAGTGTTCCGCATGTCAACTGCACACAGTTGATCCATTTTTTTTTTTGCAGTGTGTTATCCCTCTTTTTAAAAACCCCCCCCCGCCATTTGAGCACTAACCATCTTGAAACAGCTCTGTGCTGTCATCTTGACAAATTTTGTCTCCTCTGGTGCTTACCATATTCTTTTTAAATTATTCATACCTTGTTGAAACAATGTTGTAGCATTTGTGGGATTTGACTGCATTACAGCGGAGCTGTGTCATGGCTTGAGCACTGACCTACCACCAGAGCTCAAGAGGATCTATCTTATGGGTAAATTCCTTGAGCTGGATTGGAATAGAATTATACAATTCTGAGTCAACAGATTTGATGGGAAGATGGAAAAGTCTCATTGGCAAATATGGGTACAAAGGTTTGTGAAAACTACAGCCCCACCTTTGATTTCCATCCTCTCCCACAAAAAGGTAGAGATTCTATTTTGACAATCAGGACCATATAATTCCTCCAAGTCCTCTTGATATTCTTGAGGTCTCAGTGCTACGCACCTTGCCCTGTGCAGTTGAATTTGAGCTGGCAATATTTTGGTGAGTTGATGATCAAACAGTATTTTATTTTCTGAGGAACCCTGTATTGTTTGCTGGTGGTGCAAAATTTGCTTTAAATGAAGATTAGGGTTCTGAACTTGATCTTCTTCTTCATATGTTCTGGTCAAACACCCACACACTGAGAGATCTGTGGCGCACCACTCATGTGAATCAAAAAAATCTAACACAATCTACTCATCAGCATCTAGAACCCCATGAGCCCCATTAACCTAGAACCCCAAACAGGCCCTGAGATTATTCTTATCCAAAAAACAGCCAGGTCAAAGTAAATTCACTGCCAGCATAATTGGCTGGGATGAGATCATCCCAGTTAAATTGGGATGGGCCCAACCAAGTTAAACTTGGTTGATATTAACCAATGAAATAGAATTCAAAGGGGGGTGCATTGGATTTTTATTTAATTGGTTGAGATCAACCAAGTTTAAATTGGTTTAGTGCATCCCAGTTTCACTGGGATGATCTCAGCACGGTCAATTATGCTGGCAGTGCAAGTGCTGGAGGACTCTCTGTGTAGGAATTTGTGATCTTATAAGATTTATTGCAGTGAGCAATACAATATAATACAGTGACCCCTCCTTATAAGCATTGGGATGGTGGACAGATTTCCTATGCTTACATTGTTTTATGCGTCTTATAGAAGTAAGCATATGCTTAAATAGGACAGCCTATATAAGCATAGGCAGAATTCCTGGGATTTCCAAAATCCTATACTTATATAAAACTGGGGATCTGTGACAGGCCTTAGTGGAGCCTCATCTGACACCATTTCACACACTTTTCCTGTCCTATACAAGCATATTTCAGGTTTCTGACCCCAAATTTTTATGCTTTAGTCATTACGCATAAAATCTACAAAATTTGCGGTAACAAAAAATGGTGAACCAGATTCCTATGCTGACATTAAATTATGCTTAAATTGTGTATGCTCACATCAAAGGGTAACTTCAGTAGTAATACTGCAAAAATAGACATATGAAAATAAAAAATAATGAGTGACAAATATGAGAAAAGTAAAGAAACTGAGAAACATAAGTAAAATGAAATGAGTGAATTTTCTATGTACCTCTTTTGATTCTAATCCTTACTAAAATTCTGAGATGGACACAAGAAAATATTTAGTAGATAAAACAAAATGACTAGTAAGCCTAATAAAATAAAAGAAAGTCAATATAATGAAGAAGTAAAACAGAAAAGAAAATTATCAAATGAGAGAAAACCTTCATACCTCCACTTGAGTTATAAATCAGCTCCTCTTGAATTTCTCCGGTCCAAGAAAGTGGTTGATCAGTATGAGAATGTTCAGATAGGTGGTTTCAACAGTGGATTAAGGGAATCATGTATTTGACAAGAAGTACACCCAGTCTGAGTAATCCTTAAACATATGCATACATATATGCATATTCAACAAAAACACAAAGTTGGATTAACCTTTGACACCTGTTGATCTTGAGTTCATAACTTAGCTGCTCTAGACCTAAATTCTAAACCTTCTTTGTGGTTGAGAATTCAACCCCAATTGACTCTCACCAACACAAAAGTTTTGTAATTAGAAATTGAAAGTCTAAATTCAGCTTTCCAATTCAATGGGGAATCCTGTTGAACTATATATTACGTTGCCATAAACCAAAACCAAACTAAAAAGAAAGAATAATCAGAAACAGATATGAAAGGAAATGAAGATGACAAGCTAGAAATAGAAACATGAATCTATGAACGCTGTAACCAATAAAATGCATTTGTTGGTATCTGGATGTATTGGGATTTAACGGAGTGGCCGTGTATTGAATTTAAATACCAGTGTTACTTGACTATCACTGTATTTTAACAAGTCCTCCACCATATGTAGAATTAGATCTAGATAATCAACATATCCAGGAGTATTTATCCATATTATTGAAAGTAAAATTGGGCCTTGAGTACTATGTATGAGAAAATTTTAGTCAAATGTCACCAGTATTGAAATCTGGAAACGCTTACAGAGCTTGTGATATTGATTCCACAAAACTTTATAGTTAAATGTCAACTGGCGGTAGTTAAAAGATATTTCCTTGTATTGTAATAATTTCTGAAGAAACCAATCAATCATATCAAGACACAATAGAGAGAAAGAGAGAGAAAGGAAATTTGATCCTTTGTATGACTGGGATCTGAAAATTCTTTTATTTCTTTTCTCTCTGTTGGACATCAGATCAATTTTGCTTTTTGCATCCCTGTCAGCTTGCAATCGTAATCAATTCAGTTTCATCTTTTCAGCTGTGTAAATAAAAACACGAGCAGTGAGGCAAACAACCCAGCTGGTGGACGTAAACCAATCTTGGTGAGGTGGTCCAGCATTGGGCGGTGACAGGCGGTTGAATCCGTGACAGGCCCTGCTCCTGGAGAGTGCCATCAGCCGACCCCCGGGGTTTGCTGTATTCGCGATCGACAGCCAAATTGGGACGGAGACCCAAGACTCCCTCTTCAGCACATATTTTTATTTATTTACATAGCCAGTAGTTCTCACCTCTCTCTTCCCAGCACGATGAATCTGAACGAAAATGGAAAGCTTTCGTTGGTCACACAGTCAGTAGAAGCTCACAAAAAACTAAGCACCTTGAGTTGCCGGCAAGAGATTGATGAAAACTTGATAAATTTCCCGTTTTAGTCCCATTCGATTGATCAATCAGACATTGTCGGGCTGCGTCGAACGAACTGCCTCGTCATCTCGATCGCTGAGACAGTTATTGAAATTGCACGAACAGAAGCTGAAGAACTGTCATGATCCATACCCGCGTCAATCATCAAAGTCGCGTAATGCCATTCAAGCAGGAAAAGTTACGTTGGACGATGGAGAACTGATTTCACTATCCGAACAAAGGAAAGAGAACGTACTGCGAATTGGCGAGACATTCGATATCGATCAAGTCGATGCACTCGTCGTATGGCTCCAATTCCTTCACGCCGAACAACCAACATCATCTCTCATCAGAGAACAATCAAACTCTCCCAAAGTCACGGACATCACGTTTGAAGAACCAAAATTTGACGATGAGATATTGGCCAAATTTTCATCCTTTTATTTCGAGGAGAGGAGAAGCGCGCTTGTAGTGGTTACATCAACGTTACACATAAGTAAGGATTGCTTTTCCTTGAGCGATTTTCTTGGTAATTCAAAAATGCTTACATAAATGCTCTTATACGTGCCTTTTACTGACAGCCGAGAACGAGTCATCTGCAATCAATGATATATGCTCAGAGTTTTTGGATCTGATCATCTCCTTAGAAACACCCTCCTTGATGCTCGAGTCGTTTACTAAACGAACCAGATCATCACTCCCAGAAAGTGTGCGCGGCACAGCAAGACAGGCTTTAATTTGGACTCAGCAGGTTTGTCGACCCACGAAAATTGATTGATCAAAATGGAGAGTCCTGTACTAATATGCATCTCTAATTTTCAGCTCATGTACGAGCAAAAGTTGATCCTTGAAGTTGTCTTCTTGCTGTTTTATGGCCGTACCAAGGCAGATGCCGCCCATTATGTTTCTGTCTTGAGAGTTTTGCAGGAGACTTCTTGGGGGAAAACGCAGGCCTGCTTACCATACTTTGATGAAGAAACTTCGGCGATCAACTTGAACGTGTCAAACCTCTTGACACTAATAGCCTTACAAGCCTCTCACACTGAAGACATCTGCTCTCCTGAATTCTCACTTGTATCGGCACCTACTGAGCGCGAATTGACTAATCCAGCCAAGCTCAAACAAATCTATGACTTGCAACTCAACTTGCTCGAACAGCAGCCTCAACAAGCCGCGCCCATTGCCCTCGCGTGGTCGTTCATCCTTCACCAACTGACGACTATCTACTTGGAGAATGAAATACCACCGTCTCATCAAGATTTCGCAGAGCTCATTCTTCCCCAGTCCGACCAAATGATTCCCGACCAGGATGATGATGCTAACGCCGAGCAGCAAAAAGAAAACATGCCATTATATCAGCGCTGGGCTCGACATGTATTATCTCACCAATGTCAACTCTTCCAGAATTTGAGGCAGCTGGCAACCTCTGTGTACTGTGCGGGCTCTCGTAATCGCTTTGGCGTCCCTGACAACAACGCGCTTGGCTATCTCGTCACTATCCGATCGTTCTTATCTGCTCTTCCGATCTTTTTTCGACTATCCTACCTGGGTAGGCAACAATTCGAGGAGGCTATCAATGTATTCGGGTTATTATTCAGGCTCGACGTGCAGCACGCCATAGCTAGCGAACTCTGGCAAGCAATCAATGGCGACATGGAAATCGTGACCGATGGCGATCTCTCGCTGGCAAGTGGTGAAGCTGAATATCTTGCTGCCGCGCGAGTCAGATTTCCAATCAATGTAGGGTTATTCACCGGATTGTCCCGATCCCTCAGTGGCTTCAATGAAACTATGCTGCTACCTTCGGAATCGGGCGACCAACTCCTTTGCGCTCGGTCTTTGGTGACCTATGTCGATCAGTTACCCACACTCACGGAAGCTATCCCAAGCTCCCAGTCTTCTCTCCTTCCTCTCTGTTACGAACCGACCCTTCCATCCCAGGCTGTCGATCCGCCAGATGGAAGTCCTCCTGACACCCAAGGTTGGGTGAAAGCCACTCGTCCCATCTGGATTTCTCCCGATATCCAAATTCCCAAGCACACAATAGGTAAAATTGTCAGCGGCATCGACCAAAAACCCGTTGTTGTGTGCTGGCGCTTCACTTGGTCAGCGTGGCGGTATTGGGGCAGACTCTTGCTACAGTATGCTGGCTACTCTTTTCATCAAACCAATCATGACCAGCATACCGATGTTTTTGGATCGTCATCATCCTCCAATCCATTATGGTCCGAAGGTAAACTGGAAACCGAAAGCATAGTCAATATTTTGAAGATTTTAACTAGTGTTGTGGAGTCCAGCTCAGAGCTCGGGACAGAGCTGATTGGGAAGATGGTTGGTAACATTTCGCATCAAGGCCTCATTCAAGCGCTTTTCAATCTAATCGAAAACCCGATCGACATGTCTACTCACACCATCTCCAGTGAAACCACTCAAATCTCTCTGCGCCTGGTGTCGGCCCTCTCGCCCATATTTCCTGGTGCTGTCTGGACTTTAGTTCGAGGTTCTCATCTTCTTTTCCCGGACTCCTCGAAAACGTCCACCTGGAATGCTGTCGAGACCAGCGGCCCCACCTTGAAGTTTGAACGGCTGTCTGGTGAATATAGCATCACGCTCGCCATACTGGATCTAGCTCAAATGCTCCTCATGGAAGCGATCTCTTCAGGACTCACGACCAATCCCACCTTTGCTGAGATCAAAGCAGAAGTTCTTGTGAGGGCGCTCGGCTGGGTTTGCGAAGAAATTTGGCCTGGGTTTCAGAATTGGAAATATCGTCGGCTGGAAGATAAGTTTCAAATCGCGAGCAAATCTTGCCTCATCTTCAACACGATTGCTTCTGAGACTTTGAAAACCCAACTGTTCTCACCCAGCATTAAGACTGATTTAGTTGTCGCTCGCTTGGCCCAGTCGTTTCTCTCTTGGTTCCTCACTTCCGCCACCACGATTACACTCAATCCACTGATTTCTATCATCACAACTGACAAGAGTGTGATGGAAACTCTTCGCAAGTTTCATCGCAATCTTGAGCTCGAGGCTTTTGTTGAGTCGCTCTCTGCCTGCGCCCGTTTGGCTAGGAACATTCTAGCCCTCAAAATCAATCATTTCCCGTCGGGGCAGCCTTCCTTATTGGAGCGGCTTCTAATGGCCCAATCGAATCGAAAACCCGCTTCCTTCACCGGCATCAAGGATTTGTCTCGTCAAAGCGTGTTGCCATTCGTCGCCCAATGGTGTCTTCATGCTCCGCATGTTGACATATCTAAGGATGCATGCGACATCTTCTCTTTCCTTTGTTTCCTGTCACAGGATTGGCCCTCCGATTGGCCTTCAATCAGTTCAGGTTTTGGAGACCCTGATAACATGAGTCGATTCCTACACGAGCTCGCTCTTCAAGGTTTTCAAATCCGAGATGATGAAGGCATTCTCCGGTCATCATTTTGGAATCTACTAGCCGTACTACTCGATACTCAACCATCTCTTGGAGCTATCATTGTCACTGGTACGGCGTCTCTCCCTGGCTCCACCTCTCGATCTGCCCGAACTTTAGAGTCGAAGAGTCCCTTTGAGCTCGGCATTGCGGCGTTTGTCAAATGCTTCGAGAATAACAACAAGCTCGACATAACCGTCGGTCTAAGTGTGCTTTACTTTTTGTACACTGTTTACAGTCAGACCAACGGATTCCTCTCAATCCTAAGTCAAACTCTAGAAAACCAAGAGTTCGTTGATCGGATCGTGGACATATCAATCAGTCTGATCAACACTCCTGAATCGTTACATGGCATATCTGAAAGCCGCATATCATATTTGTCGAATGATAATGCCGGATATGACATATTCGGGGAGCTGGAAGATCTCCAAATCAAACACTTTTGCAACGAGCTGATGTGCAAAGCTTACGCGGCCAGAACTCTGACGGTTCTACTCCAACTAGAATCTGATCAATCGACGGCGTCAAAAGGGATGCCGAGCAAGACCAACATCGGCCAGTCCATCTCAAAAGAACTCCAAAAAACACCGGCCCAATTGCGTGAATTGATTTGTTCGGCTATTGAAAGCTTAGCAAATCCTGAACTTCAATCTGAAGCACTTCGACAAATTAACAATCAATATCCCAATCTTGACCTCGATACATATCGAAGAGTTGACCCCGCTTTGCCATATGAGAAGCTTCAACTGTATGGCAAGGGTTTCGTTTATGACTATGAATTGGTGAAGGGTAGAATTAGAGGTAGTGACGTATCGGCAAAAGTGGCGGATGAAGTGATGAAGAATCTGATTGCTATCAACTGGAATCTGTCAGCCGTCGATGCTCAACTTGAAGTTACTCAATCGTGGGAGACGCTCCTGGACGTCGTCTTTCAGCAAAAAAATCTGATTCAACAGTTAGGACAGCAACTCTCTCATTCCGTACTAGAATCAGCCAATGTGATAGCGAAAGAAAGTAGAGGCGGGGACTTTATGGTTAACATCCATTCAGTTAGAATCTCTATTCTCCTGAAGTTAGTTCAAGCACTCCCCGTGAATGAAGAAACATCAAAGACGACGATCAAATTATTGGAAAGCGTCAAGAGTCTCATCTCCTCCGAGCGTTTCCCAATACTCGATTCAATCAAGCGAAGACTCAAAATCAATTGGCACACCAACTTTCTCAAGTTACTGTACCTAATTTTTAAGCGGTGTGCGCCAATCAAAATGACCAGTCTAAATGATGAGCAGAGGCACCTGATGATCACTTTAGTGGAAACTTTTTTAAGGTCTAGCATTTCGATCTTAGAGACAGTCTTGACTTTAGCCCTGATTTCATCTGATACAAACTACGAGCAAGACTTGGATCTCAGTGTTTCTATTTTCGCCGAACTTATGAATTCACCCGTCCGGCCGCCAATAATGAACTGGGCTCACCGAATTCATGATCTCTGTCAGCCAGCCTTCAATCTCCTCACTCAAGAGCTTCTCCCTGATGACCAAGAACCAATGTTTGCGGAACATGTGATTCGCCTCTTGATGAGTTTGGCGCTTGATGATCGTCTCGCCGAGTATATGGCCTCTGAAGGACTGATACCCGTTCTACTCAACATATCACTTACTCAGAGGGCTTCCGAAGGACTCATCGAACCCGTCTCATCCAGCCGACCCTTCGAGCGAAGTCCAATTCACCGTCTCTGGTGTTCTATTCTTACACTAGTCACTTCCCTTGCAAACACGCTTTGCTACAGCGAGATTTTTATGCTCGACGAGATCGGCTCTTTTGCCCGACTTTACTCTCCTCAACTCTTGAAGGCGATCAGTGCAATCTCACCACCCGACCACACTTTGCGCGGATCGTATGAGATGAACCTGACGAGTGCCGGTATCGAAGAGGCAGAACTAGTGACAGATCTCTTGGCAGTCGTTTCTTCAAGACCAATTGGACGACCTTTGCTTAGTTTACCGGAAAACTATCGCCAGGCGATGTTAACTGCACTTCAAACTTTAGCTCATTGCCTTAACCATCCCAACTCAACCTCGAAATGGCTAGAGAATGATGTGACATGGAAAAGTGCGAGCAGGTTGATGAGCCAATCGTTGGGTAAAAGTGACCAAATTGTCGTCGATAACGGTCAAACTTTGGCTCCCCATGTTCAAGAAGCTTTGTTGCACATGTTACAAGTCTCTCGGAATGTTCTTCACACACTGGTTTCCCATACTCGAGCTCTCAGTGTTCTTACGCGAGACGTTTCAGAGTGGCCAGTCGAATATGCAGTGATCAACCCTGTAAGTAGCCGTTCCACTCTCCTCTGAATATAACTTTTCTTTTTTGAACTCTTGAAATCTTTGAGCCTAATATCGCCCACCTTCTTTCTTTTTGATATCCCTACGAGCCCCCGTTTTGCAGACTAGGAGCATTGTCGTTGGTGATACGGCCACTATTGGAACGCTGTTTGAAATGGCTGAGACGAGTCTTGATATCTATCGATTGACTTCCACCCGACATTCGCCCCCACCTGGTACATCGGCTAACCAATCAGATCAATCTCTAGTAAATGTATCGAATGCCTCAGCAGCCGTGCTGGAACTATCATTACTATTAGCATCATCTCAGCTAGCTCTTTGGCTATTCTCCACCGTCAACCTCGAGAGCAGCGTATCCGCAAGCCATAAATATCCAAGTTCCAACGCGGCCCCTAAAGATATTGAAATGAGTGGCCAAGCTCAACCAACAACATCATCATCATCACCTCGACTCAGACGAGAAATTTTAACCGATCTGGCGCCCGATCTTATGAGCTCGATCGATAAAGGGTTGAGTGTGATCAAACTCGTCAACTCTCGGACGTCGAATCAATCTAAAAATCTTAGCAGTTCCTTGAATAGATCAATTAAGAAAAAGTCCATCAGAAAACCATTTCAATTGAGCTATTCTGGTGCTTCAAATGCTCTAACAATCGATAAATCTCTGGACAATCCATCTAATCTGCTCTCTGAAAATCATTCTCAAACTGAACAGCTCTTGTCCGTTTTGAAGAATTTCTCTGAACGATACTTTGTCGAATGAATCAATTCTTTCACTTCTTTTCTGTTATGATGTTTTACCTACGTCGGCTCTCTTTTCTTGTGGTCTTTTCTATTTTCACTCAATTTCCTTCTTATTTCCTTGCCTCACCTTTCATTTTTTTCATAAATATGTTTTTATATATATTTTTCATTTGCTTCTTTTGTACATCTTTTCATTCTTATTTTTTGGTTTCAGTCTCTTTTTTTTTCCTTTCTTTTTTTTCCTTTCTTTTTTTTCTTTCTTTTTTTTCCTTTCTTTTTTTCCTTTCTTTTTTTTCCTTTCTTTTTTTTCCCTTTCTTTTTTTTCCTTTCTTTTTTTTCCCTTTCTTTTTTTTCCCTTTTTTTTTTTTCCCTTTCTTTTTTTCCCTTTCTTTTTTTTCCTTTCTTTCTTTCAATTCTTCTGGAAACATGCTCATATTCAAACAGATCTACTCAAATCACCCAGGTGACATATGTGTTGACTTGGTGTGCCTTGTATGACATAATCAATGTGACTGCGGAAAAACTGCAGACTTGATCAAAATTTGGTAAGAAATCTCATATAAAAAAGTTAGCTCAAAGTTAGCAGGTGTTGAAGTGATTTTGAATTCAAATTGCTGTCACCATAATTGAGTCAACTTCCACTCTCACTTGTCAATACTTCAATACTGAACTTCAACCCATCAACAATAAGGCCCTGTTTGGCACAGTCATAAAAATTGGTGTAATATTGAACATTTAATTCAATAAAAACCAAACCGTTGACACAGATGTAACAAAATTGGTGTAGAAAGAACAAGGGCTACCTGCTTCATCATTTTTGACATCAGAATGAGCATGTGAGACTGTCATTAGCATCTCAATATTAATATTACACTTGAGACAGATATACAGGGTAATATTGCTATTATGATGCTAAAGATGGTCTAATACATGGATTTTTATCTTGTCAATGATGGAGCAGGTAGCCTGCTTTCATTATATACCAATTATGTTACATTAGTATGGAAAGTTTGTTCTTTATTGATTTAAATGTTCAATATCAAACCAATCTTTATGACTGTGCCAAACAGGGTGTAAATTTTACACTCAACCTATATAGCCCCCAAACCAATTGTGAAAAAATCTACAAGAACTTTTCCCAAGAGTTCTTCCAGCTTAATGCCAAGATCTATCATATACTGCTTTTGGAGCAAGTAACTTGCCAATTATTCACATGACAAATACACAAATCGAATGGGTGTATATATATTTCTTTTTATTGCTATTATAAAATTCAATAATTGGTGTGAAAATCAAAG
>LUKR01001545.1:0-12403 GCA_019395275.1 Puccinia brachypodii
GGGTATGGTGTTGAGTGGGTGTACTGCAAGCTGGCTGGGGATATTGGTGGAAGGGTTGCTGGCTGCCGCCGGCCGGTGATATGGAAGACCTTGCCAAGGGGATATCCACTGCTGCGGGGGAAAAGGGGGCCGGCTCATGTCACACTTCCGTAGCAGCAGCGGAAAGCGGCACGTCAGCGGCTTTGCAGCGCTTGAGAAGCGGTGGTGCACACTGTTGCGCTACCACAGCGCTTTTTGTCAGTGGCAGTGGTAATTTCAGCGCTGCGCTACCACCAATCACCTGGTCAGAAAAGCGGATATACCGCTGCAGGTAGCGGTAGCTGCAGCGGGTTTGAGCTACGCTACCACTGTCTAGCAGGGTGAAGAAGCGGTTGACCACTGTCTAGCAGGGTGAAGAAGCGGTTGACCTCTGCGCTACTGCTGAATGACCGCTTCTGCCAGCGTAGCACAGTGCTTTCACCCTTGGTATTATAGTCATATCTCTTTGGATCAGTAATCAACATTGGAAAGTCCGCACCTCCATTGAGCTTGGCAGAAGTGTTGTTTGTATTTATAAGAGACTTTTGGCCAGAAGAAGTGTCTTCAACGTGATCAATTGGATCCTCTTCATGACTGTTGTTATTGCCAGAAGCTAGAATTTGATTGGGGAGATGTTTTTTTGTCATCTTCAATTTTGCTGTTGCCCAGTTTTTCAGGAATCAATGCCAGGAGCTGTACTTCCGAAGTGATGGGAGTAGATGGGGGTGCTTGTGGGGAGAACATGGCAAGCACATGTTGCGACTGCTTCCACACCGCTGGAGAGACCATTACACCATTGTTTGAGTCTGTTATTATTGAGCTAGTAGCATTTGGATCTGACTGGCCGTTGTTTGTGGCTGTCAAGGTGATTGGTGGTTGAGACATTTGATTTGATTTTTCTGTTTATTGTGTTGGTTGAGCAGATCAGTTTGGTTTGTGTTGGTTGAGCAGCTTGTGCTGTAGTTGTGGGGGAAGCTGGACTTGAATACAATCTGGGTTCAGTAGCATTGGTGTGGAAAATATGTACATCCAGTCTCTATTGGAGTGCGCAGTACCACACTCCATCTACAAGAATGTAAATTATCAGAAATTGGAGTGATCTGGGCCTTCACTACAATAATTTTGGAGTGCATTGTAGGTCCACTCCAAAAACCATCCATTTTTGGAGTGGAAATATGGACACTGCAAGAATTATTGGAGTGATCTAATGTTCACTCCAAGGTTTATTGGAGTGATTGTAGTAATTTTTTGGTGTGGATTTAGCCTGCCCCTTTTTTTTCTGTTTTTCTTATTTATTTATTTTACAAATTTTATGACTTGGTTTTTTATTTTTTATTTTCATATTCACACTTGAAATCCTTTTTTTCTTCTTCTTTTTTTTTGACCATTCCATCAAATTTAATGACTCAAAGTTCATGGGTTGACCTTCTGGAGTCAAAAAACTGTGTGACAAAAACTTATGTCTAGCCACTGTACATGGAATTAATGTGGATCTAATGGTGTGGATTATATTATTGGTTTTTCAATGTTGAAATTCTTCTTGGTCCATGGGAGAATCAAGACTTACAAATTGGTGTTACGGTGATCTGGCTCATTGGATGCCTAGTGGATCACTTCAATGGCTCAGCTCAGAAGACTCCATGAAAAAGGGAGAAACCTAGCAAAGGAAGAAGAGTTGGCACTCCAAACATGATTTGTAATTTTCCATAATTTCAACTCACTCAGATCAAGGCTCAAATGCTGGGTAAGGAAAACCAAAATGAGGTAAATTATAAATTTGAACTTGAACTTGATGTTCATTCTTACTAGGAATTTTGATGCAAAGAAGGACAGGACATTACAAGTGATTCAATAGCAGAGAATAAAATTCAAATGAAAATGATGGGGAAAAAATGAAACAAAATTAAGATGAAAATGAAAATGAAAATGAGAAAAATGAGAGAAAAAAGAATATTAGGAGAAAGAAGAGCAGGCTATTTGGTAATTGAAGAGATGTTGGAAATGAACAGATCAGTAATGACTACTTGAGGGCTTGGTGTAACCATTGTTGGAGTTGGTGTAACCACTGTTGGGGTTGGTGTAACCACTGGGATTTTGAGGGCCGGGGGACTGACTAACTGGTAACTGAGATAAAGGAGAACTGGAAATGGGGAGGTGGGTGAGTGGGTTTGAAGGCAAGTTGTGAACTACTGATGGGACAATGGGCAAGTGAGAGACAAGAGTTGAAGGGTCTTGAACCAATGGAATTGGGAGTCCCGAGTTTCCATCGCCAACTGATTGGCCAACCGGTAGGTTGGAAAGGACTGGGTTAACCACGCTGGATGGGTCAACTGGGAGGGAGCTCAAAGGAGATCCTGGGCTTCCGCTACCATCCGAGTGGCCTAATGGCAGGTTTGAGGCAACACGATCGACCAAAGTTGATGGGTCAATTGGCAGACTAGAAGCGCCAGGGATACCACCGGCTGACTGGCCGACTGGGGTGAGTATGCTCGAGGGGTCAACTGGAAGAGGAGATCCGTTCCCGGTGGATTGGCTAATTGGCAAGTTTGGCGCCACTCCATTGATGATGCTTGATGGGTCAACTGGAAGAGAGCTTAAAGGGGAGCCAGGGTTACCATCACCAACTACTGGTAACTTTGAGGCCACTCCATTGATGACGGTTGACGGGTCAACTGGAAGAGAGCTCAAAGGGGAGCCGGGGTTACCATCACCAACTACCGGTAAGTTTGAGGCCACTCCATTAATAATGCTTGACGGTTCAACTGGAAGAGAGCTCAAAGGAGAGCCAGGAGCTCCGTCGCCAACTACCGGCAAGTTTGAGGTCACGCGATTGATGACAGTTGACGGGTCAACAGGGAGCGAGCTCAAAGGGGAGACAGGGTTACCATTGCCAACTACCGGTAAGTTTGATGCCACTCCATTGATGACGCTTGACGGGTTAACTGGAAGAGAGCTCAAAGGGGAGCCGGTGTTACCATCACCAACTACCGGTAAGTTTGAGGCCACTCCATTGATGATGCTTGACGGTTCAACTGGAAGAGAGCTCAAAGGAGACCCAGACAATCCGTTCCCAACTACTGGTAAGTTGGAGGCAACTCCATTGATGACACTTGATGGTTCAACAGGAAGAGAGCTCAAAGGGGAGCCAGGTGCTCCGTTGCCAACTACCGACAAGTTCGAGGTCACACGATTGATGACGCTTGATGGGTCGACAGGGAGCGAGCTCAAAGGAGACCCAGATGATCCGCTGCCGACTACTGGTAAGTTTGAGGGGACTCCATTGATGATGCTTGATGGGTCAACTGGAAGAGAGCTCAAAGGAGAACCAGGAGCTCCGTTGCCGACTACTGGTAAGTTTGAAGTGACTCCATTGATGACGCTGGACGGGTCGACCGGCAGAGAGCTCAAAGGGGAGCCAGGGACTCCATCGCCAACAACCGGCAAATTTGACGTCACGTGATTGATGACACTTGATGGGTCAACCGGAAGAGTACTCAGAGGGGACCCGTTGGCTCCTTTTCCAACTACTGGTACGTTTGAAGCCACTCCATTGATGACAGTTGATGGGTCGACAGGGAGAGAGCTAAATGGTGATTGGCCCACTGGCAAGTTGGAGGCGACGCGGTCAATCAGACTTGCCGGGTCAGCTGGGAGATCAGAGGCTCCGGGGAGGAGACCACCGGCCGATTGGCCAACCGGCAAGTTGGACAGGACTGGGTTTACTAGGCTGGATGGGTCGACTGGCAGAGAAGGGGCTCCGGAGTATCCATTGCCGGCTGATTGGCCGACGGGCAAGTTGGATAGGATTGGGGCTACCACGCTGGTCGGGTCAACAGGAAGATAGCTGAAAGGGGATTGGCCGACTGGTAAGTTGGAGGCGACAGGGCCAATTAAACTCGATGGGTCAACTGGAAGACCAGAAGCTCCTGGCAAGACATCGCCGGCTGACTGGCCAACGGGCAGGTTGGATAGGACTGGGTTAATTATGCTGGATGGGTCGACTGGGAGAGAAGGAGATCCGGTCCCGGTTGATTGACCGACCGGCAAGTTCGAGAGCACTGGATTGACCACGCTGATTGGGTCGACCGGGAGAGAACTAATGGGACTTCCGGTGTTTCCAGTGCTGGCGGGAAGGCCCACAGGCAAATTTGAGGTCACACCATCTACTAAACTTAACGGATCCGCTGGGAGGGGGAAACCGTCAGGTCGCACGTTGCCGTTGCCCAATGGTGAAGTGACTGGTTTGACCAGGTTTAACGGATCGACGGGTAGGGAATTGAAGGGGGCTCCCGGGTTCACAGCTGATTGGCCGACAGGAAGATTCGAGAAGACTCGGTTGACCAAGGTGGACGGGTCTACTGGGAGGGAAGGAGCTCCTGAGCTGCCGTGAGGAGATTGGCCGACCGGCAAGTTGGATATGACTGAGCCGGGTAGACCCAAATTGCCTGAGGCTACTTTCGGGACGGTCGAGTGGAGTATGTCGTTGGCTGGGGATATGGGGGAGGAGGAAGAGTTACTAGGAACTCGGTAGCCACCGAGTAATTGACCAGGCACATCGGCCGGCGAGTGTGCACCGGTTGTGGAGTGCTGGAGGACGTCATCATGGAAGTTTTGGATTGCTCTGAGGAGAGCACCGTCCGGCGAGATGTTTTCTTTCGGGTTAGGGGTAGCGGTATATTGCTCGCCATCAGAAGCCGAACCTTTCTTCAGGGCGCCAGACAGATGGCCGGGGATGATGGTCCTGAGCAGAGACTTGGATGATTTTGGACGGGCCTCAGGTTCGTCACACGGAGGACTGGCCGAGCTGGCTTGGACCCGCCCTTCGTCAACTGTCGCGTTGGAGGCCGGCTTCTTGTCGTCACTTTGGATATCAGAGGCGGAGTCCTTCTTGGCCTTGTCGGAGACTGCCTTAGTAGTGTCCGAATCAGCCTGCTCGGCCGCTCTCTTGGCAATCCCGGCAGGGAAGGGAGCGTTGTGCCTCGACTCATGGTCAGCTTTGGTCGGGTTGGGCCCTACGACACGAGCCTCCGAGACACTCGCTGGAGAAATTCATCCAGTCATCCGGAGGGGAAGAATGAAGGAAAGCGTAAGTAACGATAGCGAGAAGGGATACATCTGAAGCTTCTGACTAACCACCGAAGGCGATCAATCCAGCTACAACGTAGGCGAGACGCATCTTGTTTGTTAGAGATTTTCGAAGGAAATGTAAAAGAACGGATTAAGGTGTGGGTGGTGTAGTGGAAGGAAGGTTGGGGCTGTTTGGAGTGATTAATGGAAAGTGGTGAGGATAGGACTATACAATGCCGCTCTTGAGTATTTATGCAGTACAAATAACGGCTCGGTGGGCTGCCTCTGCTGGCGATCGAGCGTGCCAGGCCTTGTCGCCGTCCTGCTTGCGATGAATTCCAACATGAACGGCCTAGCGATCCAGAGTAGCAGGACAGCTTGCAAGGCCAGAATACAAAAAAGAATTATTCCAATCGACTAGTCAGGCACTGAGCACCACTTGCTGATGGCTGGCCATGCGCGGGCAAGATAAACCACAGGGGGTGAGGAAGTTAGTCGAACAACCGCTCCGTCCAGTTCAGACCAGAGCAAAAAACCCCGCCGACTTCTGGCAATGGTCGCAGTTTTTGCAGCTACCTGGTATATATTCGTGATGCACGTACGGTTCGGCGTACCTTGCGCGAGTCTAGACCGACAGCACCAACCCTGATGAATGTTCGGTGAGTAGTTGGGACGAGGATAACGCATCAACTCCGAAGGCGAGAGCTAAGCAGTAGTATGATGGCCCATTAGTACCAAAGCAATGTCGCACGTGAGGGTAGTAAGGACTTGTCCGGCGAGGAACGTTAGTCATGGCAGGCCCTTCCTTCATGTATTGATATGATCCGGCGCTCGGCTCAGCCCGGCCATCCCGGCGTGTCTCCTTCTCCCAAGAGCCTGCCTAGATTACACGCGGCCGTCTCTGGAGAGTCGCCTAGTTTATTTTCTACCTCTCGGTACCTGCGCCCAGTTGTACCAGAGTCCCGGCGCCCATCAATAGAATACATCATACCCACTGAGTGGAATTCAAACTCCGGTTAATTCTGGGTCTTGCCTTTCGGAGGCACGCCCGGGTTTCCACAGGTGAACCAACCATCGCCTGATGTTTATGTATTACCCCAGCCGACGTCCCCAGTGGCGTTTATGTGCTTCATTTCCATCATTCGGGAAAGCCTTGCATTGCAAGGAGACATACATGCTGCAGATTTTAGTTTTACTTCAGAGTGACTTGCTTCCAGTACGCGCGGGTGCTCGTATTCTAGCATCAAGTTTTATAGAATCAAGACTCTCGAGTTGCAAGGAGGCATAGAGTGCTACGAAGTACGTTGTAGCAAAAAGAGGCCTATTGACATCTGATCGGTCATCATCAAAACCATAAGAAATACGGCATAAGTGGGGAGGAAGGAACTGGGCTAGTGGGTTTCTTTATTCTCATACGAAAACCTTGTTGGTTTTCATATCTTGAGAGGATACACATCATCATATCAAGAGATACAGTCAAGCAGATAAGATCTTGTGATAAATAAATAAAAATTTCTTCTTTCTTTTTTTTTTTTTTTGCACAGACATAAAATTGTCAACTTTTTTGTATCTATAGAAATATATTGTTATGTTGATTTATGGGTAGGAGGGGAGAATCGTTTGATTTTGTTTTTCAGGGAGTTGACAGTTTGGGCTTGGAGAACAGATAATGACCAACGCCCCAAGTTTGACCTTGATTGAGACCGAAGAATTCGGCCTGGATTATGGATTAGTTTGATCAACGAGAAGTGAAACAAAGGCAGATTTGAAGATGAGCTAAATGAGTGTCTTTTGAAGGTATGGCGAAAACCAGAAAGAAAGAACAAAGAAAGGTGGGACTTACAACCGCCAAGAAGAAAGTACGAAACTTGTAAAAATTCTTATAAACTTCTCTAGTCGCGAGTTCTTTACTCAAACCCTGCTCTTTCATAACCTGAACTACCTGCTTATTACTCGTCCATACGCTCCGAGTTTGATCAAGTTTAGTTAACCATAATTCGGCGGTCCTAGAGTAATGTGTCCCATTTATAAACCAGGATCGTTCGAGATTTAAGTCTCGTTGAAAGTACCCGAATAAGTCTAATGATGGCATCGTCCCTCCTGAGAAAAAATTCTGCGCCATCCAGCCATCTTTCTCTTCGAAATGGTATCTGTTATTATTATTATTTTGCCCAATTATTTACATATGTCTGTCAATTCGAAAATTCCACTTTTTTTTTTTTTTATTGTCCATTGTACGATTGTTATGGGTAGGGCTCACGGTTGATCCTTGTGACAAAATATGTGCGCAAAAAATAGTCCTTCAGGTTTTAACCAACTAGAGATCTTCTTGAATAAGAATTCGTAATTTTCTGGAAAAAGAGAACAAAGAGATGAGTCAGCGATCGATCGAAGCAAAATAAACAGGTTATAAGTAGTGTGACTGACTCATATGTTCAAGCATTTCGATGGAAATGATACGATCGAACCTTGAGTTTCCAGATCAAATGAATTAACAAAAGAAATAGATCAGATAGTGTTTGGAATGTGGATAGATAACTACTAGTTATAAATTACTTGGTATGATCTGACGGGAAATCAAACACCATCACATCGTCAGTTAGGACGGTCAAGTTGGACAATTCTCGTTTTTTTGCGACTTGATCAATGTGTGTTTTTTGGGTCCGACTGTTGCTGAGAGCAGTGATTCGAGAATTAGGATATCTCTTTTGGGCGAGAGAACGAGAGAGAATTAGGTTTGTAGCAAACGAAATAAAATATGTGTGTGTGGGGAGGGATGATATACGAACCTGGGCTAAGAAAAGCGATAAGCTACCCCATCCACAACCTAGATCCAAGATCTCTAATCCGTCTTCGATCTTCGCTTTTTCACAATAGTCTTGAAGCATCAAGATTTCACCCTCGTCTAGATTCTCATTCATCCTTGGGAAATAACAACAGCTGTACTTCATGTATTCCCCTAAACATGATTTCATTAACTCTGTCGGTACCTTTGTATAACAAACGGGGTTTATATATCAGGTTTCGAATTTTTTTTTTTCTTTTTTGGAGAAGGAAGTAGTTGTGTTTTACGACGTACTTCGTAGTGTTGCTCATTGGCACTGTCTATGAAATCAGTCGATGAATAAGTACGAGAAGAAGAGATGAGATTCAGCTGATCAGAAGATGGCTAGTTGGGGAGTGTACGAACTTTGATGGACGGCCACAGGGAGTGAGCGGAGGTGATCGATGAAGGCGAACTTGCGCCGGTGGAGTTCGTCGAGCGAAGGGCACTCGAGCGCTTTCAGTCGGAGTGAGCAGCTGAGCCTGATGAGCCTGCGCAGGATCCAGTCGGCGATCCATCCACGCTCGATTGCTCGGTAGGCGACTCGCTCGGCCAGTGGCTGGTCCATCCTGGGTGGCTGATCCTCGACTTTCGCATTCCCCGCCCCCGCCCACGAGATGGAAACCACCCCATGGCTGCTGCTGCTGCTCCTGCTCCTCAACCACCCCCACTCAAACGGTCAACAGCAACAGCTCCTACTCCTTGCCCCAGTCGACCAGCCCCCGGATACCTATCTCGGCTGGTCCAGCTGGAGCTTACAGGCATACAGGGGAGAGGTACCTCCCTCCTATATCATGTCGGAGAAGATGGATGATTCTCTGACTTTAATCATATAATAGGGATATGGCTTCTATTGGTTGAACGAACGTCACGTCCAAGCACAGGCTGATATACTCTCCAGAGAATTCTCCAGATTCGGGTGATCTAGTCCTTCTCTTGAGACTAACCAAACTGCTGCATAAATAAACTTATAGGAACAAAATTGTTTGTTTTTTTGTCTAGGTATGATCGAATCAACTTGGATTCTGGCTGGCAAGTTGAGTTAATCTCTCTCTGAGTTTTATTTCTTTTCTCGGAAAAACAATGGTTCCAATCTCATTTCTCTACGATCATTATTATTCGAATTTCAAACTGAATTCGAGTTGCTACGATATAGGATGCTCAACTCGATCAATACGGTCGAACAGTTCTCAATACTCAAACCTTTCCCAACGGAATCCATCATTTACGGTCCTATCTAAATCAGCGAAATCTCAAGTTAGGGCTATACTATTTACCAGGAATTGATTCTCGAGCTGTGGAGAATCAAGTAAACATATCCTCTTCTCTTGATACAAGCAAGCCAAAAAAAAGGATAAGATCTTGATTAATCGTCGCTTTTTTTTTTTACAGCATCCGGTGATGAATACAGAGTACACGGCCGACCAAATCATTCAATGTCCTATTATTCATCACTCATCCGAAAGGAAACGAGGTCCGAAATGTGATCGACCGATGGCCAACGCTTTCAATTCAGGTTATCCGTTGAACTACAGTCATCCAGGGAGTCAGATGTACATCAACAGTCTGGTCGATGGACTATACAGCTGGAACGTGAGCTTTGTCAAGCTGGATGCGCTTGTCCCGGGATCGTCGTTCGACCCGGCTGATTACACCAAGTGTGATACACGGGCGGATCTAGCGGCATGGCGAAAAGCAATTGATTCCCGATACGAGGAGGAGTGGCAATATGCGGGTCGGGAGCGGATTTGGTTGGTGGCCAGTTGGGCGATCCCGACGTTCGAGGGGCCGACGATGGATCTGAACGCGGATAGCTGGAGGGTCGAACAAGATATCGAGGCTTATGGTCAACAGATGACCACCTTCGATCGGGTCATCCGTAACATCAAAACCGCTGCCTTCTGGACCTCCGTCGAAGAAAACCGCGCGTGGAGGGGCCTTATCGACCTCGACTCACTCCTCGTCAGTGACATGACTTACCAAGAATCCATGAGCACCGTCACTCTCTGGGCAATCCTCGTACGTTCTTCCACCATCAATCAATCCCCAACTTTAATCTGAATAAATGCACACCTCTTCTTTGCAGGGCTCGCCGTTTTATCTAGGTGATGATTTGACGACATTGTCCGAGTCACGAAAGGCATTAGTACAGAACGTCGAAGTACTGGAAGTTGCTCGCTTGGCGAGCAGGAACCCAGCTCGATTGGAGCGATTTAACCAGACTGGACTCGAGCGAGTACGGACGACAAGGCTACAGGGTGGGAACCAAGCGGAGATCACGGAGGACTGTGAGAGACTGGTGGAGAAACGTCGGATGGTGGTAGAACTATCGCTTCATCAGAAAGTCGACCCTGTACTCGACCTTCAACTATGCTTAAAAAATCATATCAATATCTCGAGATCTTCGCCTACCTTTCCGGCCCCCGCTCTCGATCATCTTCACACTCAGGAGCTGAGTGAATGGGATCTTCAGCTTTGGGTCTTGCAACATCAGGCCGGAGTTCTCTTTCTCGCTATCATTAATGCCGGTCATCAAAATCAGTTTGACAGTTTGAGTTCACACCTTTCCCCTTTTGTCTTTCTCAGGGCTCTCAAAATTTTCTCTTATACAAATCGGATCGCTTAACTGATCAAATCTTTATATTATGCTCCTGGTTGATGAAAAATAAACAAATAAATAAATAGCACCGCGAGAAGTAGAAATTAAGTTAAGTGAATTAGAAAGATTTCAAGGGAATCATTCACCACAAGCAGACGAAGAAGAAGAAGAAGGAGAAGGATGGTATTCAGTTCGAGATTTATGGAAGAGAGAGACGATTGGTGTAGTCAGTTTTCAAGGGAAGATTAAGGTTCACTTAGATGTCCATGGATCGGTCTTGCTCAAGTTCACGCCTATTAGTGGTTCGTTGGGTCGTCTCTCTGAAAGTTAGAAATCTAGCTCATTTATCTTCTACTCGATTATCATCCTTCTGTTCAAGATCAATTTTCTTCTTCTTCTTGAAAGTGTCTGTCATCTGCTTATTATCTTATCCATTTCTTTATCAAATTATCTCTCTCTCTCCCTCTCTCCCTCCCTCGCTCTCTCTCATGTACCCATGTACAGATAATAGATGTATAACATCAATAGATATGAACATACCCACAAGATGCTAATTTAAAATCCAAAAAAAAACACCCCTTTTTTTTCTTTTTCTTTTTGTATTCTTACTCTATCTTTTTGTTTTCACTTTTGATGTTATGTTAGATTCATGATATTAAGTGGTATTCAAAAAATCAAAAACATAGATTCATAACTACAGAAAGTTTGGACAAGGATGTGATTACATATTGAATCCCTGTTTTTAAAAATAAAAAAAAAAACCTATTTTAAGAATTCATGGTTATGAAAATATTTATCAATTTTGAATACCACTATACATATATTCTTTGATTTCACTGCTTAATTTCAAGCCCAAAGTTGATACGTATCTTGATCATATATATATATATAATAAATCTTGACTCATTTTCTTTATAGAATCAGTAATTATCACTTCTTTTCTTTTTCTCTGTCAAGAAGTAATGTGTTGTCATGGGAGGAATTTTCAAGTTGCTAAGATCCCCCCCTCCCCCCCCCCCCACCTTCCCAATAAAGAAAATGATATACATATATATATTAAGAGATATATCTTGTGAATGAATACAAGTAATGTTGAATATTAAGGGTAATAAGTACTTTTTTTTTTCTGATTGAAATTAATATGTAAACTAAGATCATAGATGAAGCCAAGGATACCACTAAAGCTGAAAGGCATCCAAGGTCCTGTATCATCAGTTTATGAGAATACTAGTCACCTTGGACTCCTGTTATACATTCCTGATCAAACTCCATAAATTGCTCTTAATTAGTGAGGAGAAATCAATCATTTTATCATCTGAATCCTTCAGCATAGTACCACTCTCTTTGATAGTTGTTGATAGTTGATCAGATGATCTATTCTTGTAAGATTGTTGGGGTATAGTATCAGTAAGTTATGGAAATATCATTCAAAAATTACTAGTAATGGTGGGCGTAATCTATCTAAAGTAAGGGTGTCTGGCTAACATATACCTACAACAGCTTTGACTGGGCCATGTCTAGTTTATATACTTTTAAGAAGTTTTAGAGCCTTTTTTTTTTTTGCTGGATTATGGACCCCCACAAATATTTTTTTTTTATTTGATACAAAAGTGTTTTCACCCTTCACTATAAACTAGACTGTAGTACATAGAGACTATACATCAATGACTACTCCCTATGTATTTATGTATTCACTTTTACTCTGAATAGAATGTAGTAGAAGTATATAACTCAATGCTTATGTCTAAAGAAAGGACACCCTGTGTATTTCAGTACTTTGAGGTTCAGATATACTTTTTTTTTTTTTTCTTTTCTTCAAGCGGTTTAATTATCACCTTTGCATTAGTTCCTCTTTCTCTCATTTATAGTGATTTTTTATTTTATTTTATAGTTCT
>LUKR01001546.1:1624-12401 GCA_019395275.1 Puccinia brachypodii
TAGAAAGGGGGACTCAAGCTCACCCATTTTTGTTTAGGTTAGGACCTGATATGCCAACACGAGTCCCGACTGGCTTTTGGAGTTTCGGCAATCAAGACGGACCTTTACGTGGTATTTTAAGCAAAAAAAAAAAACACATATTTACTTGAAACCCCCCCCCCCCAAAAAAAAAAAAATCCAAGAAATTCCCGCCCTCCGCCAAAAGGTGCAATGCCCCGGGGCTCGGGGGCTCAGAAAGTCTCGTCCCGATGCCCCGTGCCCCGGGGCTTGACCCCGGGGTCCGGGGACGGGTCACACCCTTAGTCCCCTCTCCGCTCTGCCCCTCCGGGGGCCTAGCAATTCACCTTCGATCGCCGAAATTGGCGAATCGACAAAAAACCGGATTCCAGCATGAGTCTCTTGAGGCCGTTCGAAGCATCGGATATATGTTTGCATTTCCTGTTTGGAATGTTATCTTTCAATTGAGTATGGATGTATATTGATTTTCACCTTTGATGGTTTGTCTGTCATTGAATGGAACATGTGGGACTTCAATGCGCGATTGCAATCAGTTCGATTCAACCATGTTAACGTACGCTTTTTTTTTTGAAAAATGATACACCTGTTCTCTTTTCTTGCGTTCTGTTTCATGGCGGGATTTCCGTACACCTAATTTATCAAGTTTGCTAATGAACGATCGGGAATTTCTCAATAGCTCGATGCTTACACGGTAAGTGAACCCTCAACAAGCAAAAAAAATAATTGTTTAGTTACTTACACCACTTTCTGCTTCTTTCCGCATGTTCGTAAACGGATGGGACGGGTCATTGCGTTTTTACCTGGTCACGACAGGAAACCTATTCAGTTGGGTACTATTTGCAATATTTGTGTACTTGGCCAAACTTGATGAATATTGCCGAATCGCCAAACCATCAAATCATGGGATACGGTACGCGGTCTTGACACACCTCCTATCCTGAAAAAAAAAACACAGAGAGAAAGCTGAGCTCTCGGCCTACACTCTGTGTCCCGGAATGTGAAACTCGTTCAGTCATGGGTAAGATGGAAGGTGAAAATGAGGATTTCCAGTTAAGATCCTAAACTTTCTCGAGACCTGAAGCTCTCTCCCACGCGGCTAACTCGTTTCAACATACTCTTGCCATCGTTGATTCTTACCACCACAACGTTGGATATTATCAAAATAACTCTCACTCTGTATAGTGGGCATGTCAGTGCTATCACCGTAGCCCCGTCCTACAGAAGGCTTTCACTGGCCCGGGAGTTGATGAAACTAATAGAATCAGCCTCAGAACAGCAGTCGTGCTATTTCGTTGATCTGTTTGTCAGGACGTCAAATTTACTTGCCATCTCGATGTATGAACATTTCGGCTATTCGGTGTATCAGCGCGTGATGAGGTATTATTCAGGGGGTGGTGTTGGTGATCATTTGGACGAGGAAGACGCCTTTGGTTTGTTTTTAATTCCATAACATTATTCGGTCCTACTCATTTCCGTCTGCTTGCAAGGCTGTACTGACATCTTTTCCCTTCTCCTTCCTGACCGACCATTTGATAGATATGAGGAAGGCATTGTCACTCGACAAAGAAAGGATGAGTGTCAGAGAAAATGGCAAAGAAGTCTTTGTTGATTCCCCATCCTTTTGAACGAAGACCTATATCCATCATCAAACACGAACTAGCAAAAGAAACCTTCACGCACTGTTTCTGTATGGCGGAACTCCAAGGCATTCTCGCCCTGTACCGCAATGACCGCAATGGAATCAGAAGTAGTTTATTCCTATTAAGTGCATCCTCATTGCAACTGATCTTTCAGCTTATGTACTTATTGGGCTATTCAAGAACATTTTTCCGTTTTAGCGGTTTCAAAATCAAATATCTGGACAGGCAAAATCAGATGGGTGAATCAAACACAAATACGAGTATACGTATTTTGATGGAAACAGGATGACGCATCCGGACAGGTAACGGAAGTCCAGATGTAGGGCATGTTGGGTGATAATGTGCAGTTGATTAGTTTGCGACGAGGAGTTGATAACCTGGATATCTTAGGCGTCCTAATAGTAATGCTTACTATCTTCATCCTGATCCGAAGAGGACATGTGGTTTTGTGCCCTGCCTTTGAGCCGCATCAGTATGAATTGTCTGACCCACCCCATTTGAACCTCTCTGGGTGAATTTTATCTCGGATTATGGAGGATGTGAACACGTGAGGGGAAAAGAAGGCTTGCTCATATGGGTATCTATTCCGACGAAATTGAACATGACATGCCTATTTCTTCGGCTCTACGGGGAGACACTCCGCTTGACACGTGACTCAACACCTTTATCTGGATGGTAGTATTGCATCAAGCCACTGTTAATTTTAATTTTCTTTTTGGCCTGCGTGTTTCTCCTTCTCCAAGAAGCCCACATCAAAATTACTTCTAATTTGGTACCAGGGTCCTACAGCCTCCTGGATGTCTTAAAGCCTAGAAATGAACCAGCACTATTACAATTCTTTTTAGGAAGATTTCATACCTCAACTGGGTAACCAAATGAATAGAAGAACGCTGCATGAGATAGGCTTAAGTTACTTCCCCGCAAAGTAACAGGGCATTGTTCAAAATCGGTTATCTCGAATCTTTGCATTCATCAGCTCGATAGAGACAATTTGCACAATTATGAATACCCACATCAAGTGTACGTGTTGAGCTCTGAGGCAACCTTTGCAGGTGGCCCGAGTGCTACATTGATGAAGATGACTGACATGTAAGATTGCGCCTTTCATGAAAGGTTGAGCACGTACGACAAAGGAAGTGTTTCCGGAAGCAACTCTGAGGACGCGTAAGCGCATCGCAATCTGATATTCTACCGTGGAGATGTCAACATGAATACGCCACATTTGCGTACACCTGGATTCCTGGGCACATTTTGGCAGTAGCAGAACATCAAATACAAGAGTATTCGGTTCCCCTGAAGCCAACTTCAGTTGGAATACGTTCCACGAGAGCATATGACAATGTCTTGTTGCCCTTTGACACCGGAGAAATGCGATGACCCCACATCGGAACAAGAGTTCGCGCTATTCGCGTGGTCATTCCAGAAGCTTCCGCGGTCGGGCTCTAGTTCCCAAGGAAACCAGAATCTGGCTGATCCTTAGCTCCAATTCCGTGTGGCATTGGGTTCATACCGGGTCATTATAGGAACCTGATGGAACTTGCAGGGGCTTGCACGGTTGCACCGATCCATCTGATTCCAAAGTTTCACAGGCGCGCCTAAACTGGACCTTTGTGTGGTTGTCGCCCTCAAAGGGCGATGGCTCCCCCTGGCTTTTGAACAGGTATTCGGTAAGCGTCCAATTTTTGATAGTCTTGTAGCAGCACTGTTCCCAGGTGGAGGTTGCACCCTGCGTCAACATGATTTAGATCGAATATCACCATATTCAGCCGCCTGACTTGTCCAGAGGCAACGTGCCCTCAGTATATCCTTAAAATTGTTGTGCTAATTCCATTCGTACCCATCCGCACGAAACCGCTTGCGTCTCAGCGTGCACACCTCCGCACTTGGCGTCTGTCGATTGGTACCAGCAGACCCAGAATCAGGAGCCACGAGCAATCCATTTTGAGTCGATCTGCCAGCAAGATCATATCAAGCCTTATCTCCACTAGTTGCCATTCTCGATCGAATCCGATGCTATCAGATCCTATACACCCAAATTACGTGTTCCCTGCACTCCCAACACGAACCAAGCGTTCTGCCTCAATCCATGATAACATTTATTCTAAAAGATTGCACTCGAGTGGTAAGCGAAGATCCACTATCTTGTCGTTTTCTTCTCATGCGGGCAAAACCATCGAATTGGCTAGTAGAAGAGCGACCCCTTCGGTTAAGAAAAACTCGCAGGAAGACGAAAATCGTCATAAACCGAATGGCCGAAGCTTTCGCGATAAGTTGTACTCCAAATTCAAGGCCGTAACTTGCAGTGGCACACACCCTAAGTTGCCCGAGGAACTTCAATCTAGTCAAGTTATCATCAACAGGAGTCAATCCAGCACCTCGCATGGTTCACTCAGATCACCTGGTAATCTTAGTGGCGAACGGCATACGGCTCCGAAGCCTCTGGTGGTGACAGTGGATAGTAATAGTCAAATTATCTACATTGCCGAGTGCTGTGTTCATTGCAATCACAGATGTCAGAATGAACTGCAGCCCGTACATGCGCACAATGTTTGTCCTGATTTTTCTCCGACAATTGCCTAGAACAATGGTACGCTCCCACCACTAACATCCCGGTCTGATTTCCTCCCTCAAGGATAATCAACTGGGTAGCTTGCGAGACCCCATCGCACGAAAATCTGTCCAGACTTTCGATCAATTGACCTCATCAGTATGCGGCCGAGATTCTTCCCCAGTTCCTCCTCCCATACCATGGCAGACTCGCCCAAAACCAACCAGGCCATTCAGACCGAGCGGTGAATATGACGAAGAGATAGTGAAATTGAACGTCTCGAACCGGCTACCCCCTCTTCCATCAAGCCCGATAATCAAGCCTTATTCCTCTTTCTCAAATCACACCACCCCCGATTTACAAACAATCCGATCGTTTCAAAATAGTCTATTAACCCAAGAATTCCGCAAGAGCGATGGTTACACGACCCCCAGAAACAGACTTTATTCCACTTTTTCGGAGCCCACTACAGCCGAGAGTCCAGCGCTGTCGACCTCTCAGAGGCTGGAAGATATTCTTGGGAGTAACGATTATAGTCTTCCGACCGGCGAGAGTTACATATTTTCTTCGAATTTCAATCGCGGGGATGATCAGTTGAAATTTTCTAGCCACAAAAACAATAGTGTGATGTCTTTCCCAGGTCGCACTGCTGATAAGAAATCACTCAGAACTCACAGCAAACGTGAATTTTGTCCCACACGCCCGACTCAATCCTTGAATACGTCACCTTACTTGGTCTTTAATAGAAGAGAGAGCTCAGTGATATAATGTTGCCTTGTTGTATCCTTGGTTTTTTCTTGTGAAGCTGATATTAGTCATCGAATCGCCATCTGAAATAGCCAACAATCCTTTTTGAATTGAAAAATGACACATGGACTCATTATATTTTTGTTTATCTTGGTAAGAAAATTGAGGTGAAATGTCAATGTAAACATTCACATCTAAATACTTCAATACATTCCAATTCTTTTCGAACTTGAAATATAGCTACGGTCGTTTTTTCGGGTTGAGAAATAATTATATGTGAACACAGGGAGCCCTGCTTCCATCTGTATGTAATACCAAGATTCTAAACAGAAAGAATATTGCCCAAAAAATTATGAGTATGTATACCCAGCACCTCTAGATTCAATTTTATTTTATTATCTTTATTGGAAAGCACATAACACAATTCATTCAGCCAGAGTGTTGGGATGATCCTCTATGTAAAGGCATACATACTTTCAAACAAGCACTTAAACATGCAAGATTTCAGCCAAAGGCGATGATGTTTTGGAGAGGGGTGGCTTGATGGGGCCTCAATTTGAACCAAATAGGAGCAAGGAATTTGATTCCAGAGAGATGTACTCAGACATGAACATTTATTTCAAATGAGAAATATAAACTACTTGAGCCACTATCATCTGTCACATTTTTGATAGAACAAATAAAACAATTGTGACACTGTTCATGAACTACACTGTCATGAAGTGAGGACTATCCAGCATATAGACACTACTACTATTTTTCATCTGAATGCTGGAAACTACAATGTCCAACACCAGGACATTCAAACATAAATGGTGTACTATTTTTATTCTGTTTTACTTTTATAAGGAAGAAAAATGAGAGTGGAGAGAAATGGAAAACTACCAGGACTGGGAAAAATTTCACCTGACTACACATCAGGTGACATGCAAAAGTACACAGGCACCTTTCTCCTCTTGTATATCAACTGACATGTAGTCAGGTGAAATTTTTCTTTGTGCAGGCCACTATTCTAACATTATCTTTGTAATTCTTGTACCCCACACTCAAGCTCGTGAAAATCAATGGAGTGTATCAACACATGCACCTTCTTTAATGCAGGGAATCTCACCAATATGATTAGGACAGTTCACCTGTTGCAAATCCACCAGATTTGCAAACAAAAATTATTTATTTATTTTTTTGTGAAAAAAATGTGATTTCTGTGGCTTTCCAACCAAAGATTTCCTATCAGGGGGTATCAAATATGGCCAAAATCACCATTATGTAATTGACAGGTTTTCAAAAATTCACCATTATGGGAACCTGTTGGTTCTTCACCTGTGACCCTTTGGGACCCATTTTTGAAGAAATATTTTTTTAGATAATTGACTGTTTTCTAAATGCAGATTTGGTATATTTGATACCTATAAGACTGTGAGTCTTTTGGATTTAAGGTGTACATTAGATCACAATCAAGAGCGGTGATGAACAACACAAGAAGCCAACCTATAGACAATGGCAAGGTGAGTGTGTGATTCAGAAACGTAAGTATGAATGAGAAAAGAGAGTGATACAAAACATTGGATTGATAAATATTTATAACTAATACAACTTAGTTTTTGGATGAACATGCTGCGGACTACAACCTTGTCTATCTAACTATTTATGCTTATATGAGATATGCTAATATTTCAATAATACACCCTAATTGTATGATTTACAATGCACTGAAGATTTTATAAAATTCAAATTTGTAGATCACAATTGGAGACAACCACACCATGAATTTCATGCTGATACTTTGAGGCCTCATGCTGTGTTTTCATCCCAATACACAAAAATCAAGAAGTAATATTCATTCACCATCTGAAAACTACACCAATACAAAATATTACACCACCAAGACTGATGCTTCACATAATCCATGTCAAATCTTGAGCACAGCAGTACTTATATACACCTATATTGCACAACCAGTGTGATGTCAGGCCGGTGTTTTCATTTGTGCCAAGAATCATGTAAATGGACCATTTTCAGTAATGTCATATGGTATCACAATACAGCACAGGGCTAATACCAATGTGTGTTGTATGTGCTCCATGTCAGAATTTCAGTCTCTCTTTACACTCACATTTCTTCTTCCTTCTCATCACTATCACTCTGCTAAAGAAGTACTTTAAAATCTTAATCTCACTCAATATTAGTTATTTTTATCACAAAACTGCTTGGTAGTTTCATATATCACTCTATTTTAAATAGCTTTATTTTCACTCTGGTGTGTTGCTAGTTTTACTCACTCATATCACTCTACATACTGTAGTTTCATTCACCTATCACTAAATATTCTTCTCATCATAAGTAGAATATTCTTTTAACCTGTTGTTTTCCTTCACCTACAAGTGGGCATCTCTTTCTGTTTTCTTCATTGATTGGTTGTTGTGCCTGCTAGTAATTTAATCATCAAGTCTGATCCCAACTTTCACCGTCTCATCTTTGTCAATAGCTCCTTGTTCCTGACTCCAGTCAGTATCCCCGTCTTCAGAATCTTAAATTCTTGAATTGAAAATCTCAGACTCCACAATTGTTGGAACCAGCTCTATTCCACTGCCCAGGCACATTTTTTTTCCATCAAATTAAATGCAGTTATTTCACATCAGGCTTTAATATTTTGATACTTATGGTTTTGATCCACAAGTATCAAACTGAAATTTTTTTACAATAGATTAAGAAGCTCTGTTACATTATCCATCAAGCAAAAAATGAGAATTTGAATAAATCATTCAAGCACATCAACAGAATGAGCCAAATTTTACCAGAAGTTGATGACTTGTAAAATTGCAGGTTTATGGGGTTTTACTATTAAGTATTTCATGAGATGATTTATTTTAAGATTTTCAGAGATTTTTTCATACTTTTTTTGATGTTCCTGTTCAATATTCCAAAAATTTGTCACTCCTCAAGCCAGAGCAGTTTAAGAAAATTCCAATAGCTTTAAAAAAAACCCCATGGGGAAAAAACTTGTCCTTCACTTCATCCACCGTTTTCTGTGTGTAGCCATTGGTGTGGGAAAATTGGATTTAATTTTTTTCAATAGCTTTGCGCAGTTGGTTAGGTTTATTTCTAGTTCCCATGAGTCTTCTTCCGGTCCACATCCCTTCCAACCAATTAATAATTTGACTTTTTTTCCTCTTTTCCTGCTGTCTAGTACCTCCTCTATGTCACATTCCTCTTCTCCTAGTACCTCTACCGGTTTTGGTTGTTCCTGTTGTTGTCCTGTGATCTAGTCCGGTTGTTACTTGCAGACTAATGAAACATGAAATATGGGGTGTATAATTAAGGGTCAGTTTGTATGCAGATGATGATATTTGATTCTGAATAGTGAATGGTCCTAGCCATCTGTGTTCTAGTTTTGGACTGGGTCTGATTGTAAATATATTTTGGCTATTGAGACATACCTGGTCCCCCACTGACCAATTTGGAGAAGGTTTGGCGTGCCTGTCAAATTGGGTCTTCATTGACTCTTGAGCCGCCTCTAAACAATATTTCAGCTCCTCTTGTACTTCTGCCAGTATTTTCAGCCTGTGTGATACTTCCGGTATGCATTTCCCTTGTGATGGTATGCTTTCATAGTTGAGGTTGAAGCTGTAGTTTGCTTTGAAAGGCAATACTCCGGTCAATGCGTGTGTGTTTTTGTTGTATGCAAATTCAGCTGTTGCCAGCAGCGGCCCCCAGTCGTCCTGTTGGTCACTAACAAAGTGTCTTATGTACTGTTCTACGGCCTTATTGGCAATCTTGGACTGCCTATCTGTCCGTGGTTGGTAAGCCATCAATGGGTGAAGCCAGATAACCAGGTGTTTATTAAGTTCTTGGGTAATTTGAGATATGAAAATGCTCCCTCTGTTGGAGACTATTGTTTTCGGTGTACCATGTATTTTCCATACTTGACACAGCATTATATCTGCCAGTCCTTCCGCGTCAAGGTTTTTCTTGCAGAAAAGGAAGTGCACCATCTTGTTTAGGTGGTTCACAACCATTAGTACATTATCACAGGAGTTTGACTTGGGAAAATTTGTCATTAAATCATAGCTAATGTCTGTTGTGGTGCTCTTTTTTGATTTCAAGTATCAAAATTTACAGTTTTCATTTTACCAGGCAGGATTATTTTGAAGACATGTAATATCAAGTGTATAAACAGGTGTAGAAAGCACTGCCAAAGTTAATTGGTTGGACAAGTCCTCGGACAGGCCTATCTAACAAGTTCTTGAAAGTGGCTGTCCAACAAGAGGTCTGACTTGCCTGTCCAAGCAGATGGTCCTGCCTGTCTACTGCTTGGACCGGCCATATTGACAACTCATCAGACAGCAATGTCCAAGAACTGCTTGGACAGGCCGTCCCAAGGACTCATTGGACTGGCAGGTCCAAGCAGTTGGTTTAGGCAGTGCAGGTGTAGTGTATCAAATCACTACAGTCACATCGGAATTGGGAGGCATACAGTTTCACATACAGAATTCACATTTTTATTGGTATTCATTTGGCAAGAAAGGAAGTTCAGACCAGCAGATCCGTATACACAAAGATAGACGGCATAAGCACGCGTGTGCAGAAAGCGCAAGCTTTTCAAAAAGCACATTCCCACTACCAAAGAAGGAAAGAGGTGGAAAGAGCAACTGGAAAAGCTGCATTTGGCCACCGGAAAAGGTATCTAGCAGTTGGCGGAGGGGATCCACCAAGTGCAACAGTGTGGTGTGCTGTGCCTGTTCCAATGCCAAAAAGCATACAGAAGAGGTAATAGATACACACACTTATCATTCATTACAAGAGGAGGAACATTCATTACATAGGATTTATAGTGGACATACAATGACAGGATACGGTATACATATGCAGGCGTGGTGGGTAGGTAGGTTATGTAATATGGTTTTACTTGTTGTGTAAACCGGTATGAAAGAACAAAAAGTCAGTTGATGGGGAAGGGAGAAGGTAGGTAGGCAGAGAGGCTTTGACCCTGAAAAATGAACAAGGAAGGAAGTAAGTGAGTGTTTCATCTGATGTTTCATATGTGGCGTCATCTGTTCAGATGAAACACGGAACATTTGGAATGTGGATTTGGTTTCTGAGTAACAGATCTCATAAGACTGTATACTGTACTGGATTACTGCTTTGGAATGTTTTGGCACATGCTACATGGCTTGGTTTCATAGTAACCAATGACATCACTGCGGCTTCATCTGTTCAGAGGAAACACGGAACATTTGGAATGTGGATTTGGGTTCTGAGTAACAGATCTCATAAGACTGTATACTGCACTGGATTACTGCTTTGGAATGTCTTGGCACATGCTACATGGCTTGGTTTCATAGCAACCAAGGACATCATGCAGTGCTAGTGGGTGTTACCTGCAGCAAAAATGTCTCACAAGGAGTCCCCTGCAGCAGAAATCCCTGACTTCAATATAAAAGGAGGGCCTCTCTCCACCAGGAATTCTCTTTTGATCATCAACCTGCTGAGGTACTTTGGTCACAATTAGTTAGTTAGTAGCGTGATTGTCAGTAAATTAAGTTAAACAAAATCAGAGATTTATAAGTTGTAGAACCAGAACCATTCAACCATAACAAGTTATCATAAGTAGTATTATTAAAAATTAACAAATAATTAGTAGTAGTATTAACATTGGAGCTCTAGTTGTGATTGAAGTGCCTTAGCAAGAAATTTTTAGAGGAAGAGATCATTAACAAACTTTATAACAACACATCCGTTTTTTGCTCAAGCCACCAGCACCACAATATCAACTATTGAGCTGAAATTGTAACAGATTCATTAGTAGATTGATACATGATCTGTG
>LUKR01001547.1:0-12396 GCA_019395275.1 Puccinia brachypodii
TGGTCTTCCCACTGGGGAGGGGGGTTGCAGCCGAAGACAATAAGCTTAAAAATTAGGTTTGATTTCGGGATACACACCTTATGATCCTACGGTGTCCGGTCATATCCTTTTCCTGGTGTGACCATGCAGGTCAAGCAGCCTCGCGCATTGGACTGACTTGAATATAAAATGTGCTGTGGCGGACAGTTAGGCCGATAAGCACTTTTTGAAGGGATCGATCTCATGATCAAACATGTTTTCCATCTGAGCATGAGACCAGAGGGCTCACCGGTTAAGGCCTTGCTTCAGGCCGGGGTTTAATGTGGAAGACTCTCAACTACATATTTTGTATACATTTATGTACAAATCTCAGACAACCTTGCTGAGTTGTGAGTATGTTATACGCTGGTTTCTGAAAACCTTTTGCGTGTACGCTTGATCATCTCATTTGGACCTGATAAGCTTGCGGGGAGGTCTTGGCTCTTGAATGCGCCAGGGGCTGGTTGTAAGATTGGAGATGCTCCACGATGAGGAATTCTGGGCCAATGTTTCTTTGGGATACATAAATATGTAAGTAGTTGATCCTGAGTGTTGTAGTCTGCATGACATAAGGATACATAATCCAGGTGGTACATTGTAATACACGTTTCTCAAGGGAAACTCCTTAATCTGGGGAATCGGGATACAGCAGTCCAGGGGCTGGGTGGAGGGGGCGCAGCCAAGAATTGTGTACATATTTATTTATTATGTACATAAATCTATTATTTGCCTGCGCCAGTCTCGCTAGAATCGGGTGTCGTTGGTTGGAAAGTTCTCGTTTTCTCGATTGGGTGTCCGGCGGTGTACGAGCTCAGCCACCAGTCCAGCTTGACGACCGACGAGCTCGCTCTAACCAAGCAGAGGAGTCTGGCTACTATCATAGATCCGCACAAGCTGGTGAGCAACTCGGATGGCTGATGACAGTGCTGTTGGTGTGGATGGCGAGAAACTAATCCCTTGGCTTCCTCTTCCTTTCGCGATGCAGTCAGACACTTCTCGAATACCTATTTCCCCTGTTGAGCCCTCGTGCATCCCCATCGTCTAGCTGTGAAATTCGAGTCGAGATGGAGTCCTTGGCCTTGTTGACTACCTTGTCAAGCCAAGATAAAGAATCTATATTGAGTCTCGCCACAGACTATCTGGCTGGAAACGTCTTCGGTGGAAGCCAATCTGGTGATATCCATGTCAGTAGTCCCATCTCCGCACTTTTGTTTTTATTTCTTCTCGGGGCCCATCAATTCTTGCCAACATCCAGATCTATATATTATTGACTGAGTTTTTTTTTATCTTTCTTGAAATCAACAGGTCTGGTCCTTGCGCACTTTTTTTCCTGTTACCCGTTTGGTCGGCCATGAGTCCTCAGTTCTCTGTCTTTCGATCTCTATCGAACGATCGCTACTTTTCTCTTCTTCCGGAGATAATACCGTCAGAGTATGGGACACAAATCACTTCGGCAATGCACTCTACGTCGTCAAGCCTCCCATCGATAGCTGCGGTGACGTGTTGAGCCTGGTTTGGTGCAATCAGTTGAGCATATTGTATCTAGGATGTCAAGATACTTCTATCCAAGTAAGTAAATCTGGGAAATTCTCATATTTTTATGAGAAACGCCGTCCCAAAAAGCTAATCTAACCCTGTCTACACCCTTTTGTTATCCTCACTCGACAGTGGATTTGCTTGCCACAATCAATGACTACCCGTGCGACTGTGACGAGCAAAGAAAACTCTCTCCGAGGTTCGGCGGCCATGATGCGATCAACATCATCAGCCCCGACAATGGAACAATCCCTTAGTGCACCAATCAGAAGTCATAGTATTCCAGCCGGTTCATTTTCTCAAGAGGGTCACCCTAGTTCAGCTTGCCTTTCACCTAACCCACAGTCTGGCCGCTCGTTGCATCATAAATTCTTTGATTCGATGTCCCAATCTGAATTGCTCAAGGCTGCTAGACGACGAGAAAGTAATAACAGTCCATCGCCACTCATGAACACACTTTCACCCGAGCTTTGTACAGACTTTCAGGGCAAGATTCGTGATCCTCTAGAAGATGGCTGTAGTGCCGATGGACATCAAAAGGAAGACGGTGGCGAAGTATTATTCATAGATAATAAGGATTCTGTCACTTATGCCCACTTCGGTTACATATATTGCCTTCTTTTGATTTGCTTGAACGATCAGCTATTACTCGTTTCTGGCTGTGAGTTTCTATTCCATATATGCGAATTATTTACGAATGATTCGAGAACAAGCCTTAAATTAATGTCAATTTTGATTAAAAAAACAATTAAGCGGGAGACTCGACGATCAAGGTTTGGAAGCTTGATCCACAAACAGGCGCACTAAATCCCAACTATAAATTGCTCTCAGCTATCTCGTCCAGTCATCTTGCACCCAGCACAGCTTCCCCCCAATCCTCTGAAGATCTCGGTGCCGTACTTACTCTGGCTGCTTACGGCTCAACGCTTTACTCGGGCTATCAAGATGGGGTGATCAAGATCTGGGACCTCGATACTTTCACCTGTATCAGAACCCTCTTCCATCGGGGATCTACCGACCAAACTCAACCAAGCTCAAAGGACTCAGATGATGTGTTGACTATGACGGTACTCGACAATGGAGAGTTATTTTCAGGTTGCTCCAGTGGAGTAATATTTGTAAGTCGGGATCATACAATTCAGGTCAAGTCTTTAAACAGATAACAGCAGGTTGACTCATTTTCGCAATTTGACAATCGGATGGGTAGAGATGGGATTCATCTTTTCAAAGGGTTCTCAAATGGCAATCACACCAAGGAAGTGCGCTAGCCTCCTGTTTTGTTCTGCACCAAGGTAAGAGGCTCTTGTTGACAGGTGGTAGTGACAACTGCATTAAGGTTAGTAACAGGCTTCCCTGTTTCATGCTCACCGCCCCCCTTATTGACCTGCCTGTCACATTTTCTTCTTCAGATTTGGGATGTATACCACACCGAGGCTAGCGTACCCAGGAGACTAGAAACAGATGTTCCAGAAACCAAGGATCAAGCAGGAACAGCAATGGCTTTCCAAGGTGAAGTCTCAATCTCTTGGTTTATGAACAAGTGCCGATCATCCCAGGGAATATGGGTAATTGACCTTTGACCCTCTTTCGGCTCCAGATCGGATGTTCAGACATCTCAGTCAGTTCGTTTCATACAGGTCCATCAGTAATGAGGAACATCGTGAAGAGTGTAGACAAGCTGCCCTCTACCTCAAAACTACACTAGTCAAATTGGGGTTAGCAATTTCTCATCCACCAATATTTTGTTCTCAGTTCTCGCATAATGAAAAACAACACGAGCCGCATAAACTTAAATTGAGTTCCCGTTTCGACCCCAAAAAAACAATCTCATGTTTAAATGAAAAATAAATAAATGAAAACAGTGCGGACGCGCGTCTGGTGAGTGCTGGGATATCGTGACCGATCCTTGAATGTCACTTGTTCAGATGCTCAAGTTCACTTCTACTTGCCTAACTCAGTTACCTGGAGACCCTGGTCGTAACCCCTTAGTTTTGGCCACATTCAAGGGGAAATCTTCCACCGACTCCCCCACTACCACAACTCGGAGACGACGAGTTCTATATTATGGACATTATGATGTCGTTCAAGCTGGTGATGAGAAGGACTGGACGGCGCCTGCATTTGTGATGACCGGTCACAATGGTTGGCTGTATGGACGAGGTGTAACGGACAATAAGGTACATTCATCTTGCCTGTATTTTTCTTTCGCTGCTCTTCAAATTTTATCCACTCACTCGTACCACCCCATTTGCTCTCTTATTTCCACCCTCTCCTTCCTCTTGAAAATAGGGCCCCACCTTGGCCGTCGCTTACGCAGTTACTGCTTTACTAGATCAGAGATCCTTAGACGTCGATGTAGTCATGTTGGTAGAAGGCGAGGAAGAAGCCGGAAGTGCAGGCTTTCAAAAAGCTGTCAAGGAAAATAAGGTTAGTCTTAACACCTAAAACTTTGTTTTTAGTGTAGCGACTTACAAAAGTATGGAACCGTACGGAATTACTCAGGAACTCATCGGCCACATCGATGTCGTGTTGGTCAGGTACATTCAGTCTTCCTACGGCTTTGTTGTCGGATTGAATGCTGAAAACATTCTCATCGTGCCGTAGTAATTCTTATTGGCTGGACGATGAAACCCCCTGTATGACTTTTGGATTGAGAGGCGTCATCCATGCCACAGTCAAGGTATTTATCAAACGCCCAGCCTAACAACTCAGCGTTTCACTCCTGCTGAATCAAAGTTTGTGGTCATTAAATGATAGGTGACTAGTTCACAGCCAGACTTACACTCGGGTATGCATGGTGGAGCTGTGCATGAGCCCGTATTAGACCTCGTAAGAATATTGGGCGATTTGGTTGGTAAGGATGGCAAGATTCGCTTGGATGGCTTTTACAAGGGCGTCAGGCCCATCGACATTGAGGAACAAAAGCATTATGATCGGATTGTTGAACATATTTCCAAGTATTGTTGTCCCATCCTCTTGACATGATTTCGAAGAAGACGGCCGGTCCAAAACTGATTTATGCATCTTGTCCAATCTTATCTAGCGTCGCGAATATCGAGTTGCTCAAACATTCCCCGATCACTAGTATTCGTGAAAACTTGATTGCCAAGTGTGTCTTCTGTCCTTGCTCGCTCTTCTCCGCCAACATCCACTTCTATCTGTTCACGTCAATCCTACTTCCTGAGTAACTAATGCCCATACCTATGTACTTATCCAGGTGGCGACAGCCGTCATTGAGTATACATAAGGTTGACGTTACAGGGCCAGCTCATTCCACAGTCATACCCGCGTCAGCCCAATCAGCTGTATCAATTCGGATTGTTCCCGATCAATTGTTAGAAGAAATCAGCAGTTCATTGGGTTCATTCTTAGAAGAGGCTTTTAAGCATTTAAATTCAAGTAACACCTTAGAGGTAATATAACCTTTCTACACACGTACACTCAAAGCAACAAGAGTCCTCGACGCGACTGGATAAAGCAGGTAGTCAATGTCAGATACAACTGACATTCTTTTTGCGTTGTTCAACGAACGTCTCTAGGTTAAGATCAATCAAACCGCTGATTGGTGGTTGGGTCATCCTCAAGATTTACATTCGGTGGCTCTGGCTGAATGTGTTGAAGAGGAATGGGGAATGAAGCCATTATGGATCAGAGAAGGGGGGTCAATACCTAGCATCCCATTTCTCGAACAAGAATGTACGTTCTCCTAATTTCCTTTTCTTTCTCTCTCACCGTCAAACACAAACCTCACAACGTGCTGAAGTAATTTATTGATTTGCATTTGCTCCCCAAAATCCCGATCTTACAGTCAACGCTAAAGCCATCCATCTTCCTATGGGCTCAGCTTCCGATTCAGCACATCTACCTAATGAAAGAATTAAGATGGTCAATCTAGAAGTCAGTCCCCTTTTTTTCATTATGATTATTCACATCACAAAGCTATTCGTTCAAAGTGATGTTACATATGCCTAATTTCTCTTTTTTTTTTTTTTCTTGCTCTCACTGAAATTTCAGAAAGGCAATCATGTAGTGGCCAATTTCTTAAAGAAAGTGGCCCTGATTTGACATAGAAAAGAAGAGTAATTTTCCCTTCCTTTTATCAGTCAATCTTTGCATCTTTTCAACGTTCAAATCCAATTCCCGACAAGAATCCCTTGCAATTTTCGCATTTACCGTCAGCAAAAACATATTCATTTATCTCCATCTCCATCCATCCGTACTGTATTTTTAAGTTTAATCATCAGTTTTCCTTACTCTCATCGAGATTCACATCAACATTTGCCTTCTTCCACAACACACATTCCTGTTTTTTTTTCTTGTCTATCTCTTTGCAATCATATCTACGCGGTATCCATAGATCGACAGATATATCCTCGTTACTACAATTATAGGAGCTTCAAAATCACATAATTGTTTTGTGGCATATTAATTTACATTAACTCAAGGGATATAGTCATCTGGCCCATAACATAAGATTTTCCCCGTATTCTATTCAACTAGCCCCAAAATATCTTCTAAGATCGATATCAAAGCGTTATCTGAAATAATCACTCTGGTATGGGGGTTACCTGACTTTCTTATACACAGCACAATATTACTTGGAACTGCGTCGGAAAACTCTGTACACCAATTTTTGCTCTGGTATTTTTCACTGTCGAGACTTGTTTCTTAGCTGTTCATCCCTCCGAAGTGATTGCGCGGATTTGTCCAACCATGTCTGCATGGTTTTACAATTGTCAACGGAAAAAAAATGCCACCTGTAGAACTGATTCGACTGACTTTTTAAGAACCCAGTTGGGCACTTGAAGTGAGGCAAACATGTGTCGCCTTGGATATTGCTTAGTCCTTTCTAGTCCGGTCAACATCCGCCGGGTTTCCATTCTGCACAGTTTTTTTGTTGATGCTTAACCGCTGGTGAACTTGGTTGCATGAGATATATCTGAAGAGGCTAGATTGGCTTGATGATCAGACCGGCTGCTTCTTTGGCCGGCGTGCCAACTCTACCCCAACGGACTGCAGTTGGGTTGCTATGTCATTAGGCCTGAGCCGACACGGTTATTTGTTTCATTTGTTTCCAGCCAGCGCGGTCTATTCTCACAGACACTCCTCAGACACAGCTTATCGACTGAATCATGCAAGCTGGGAAATGAGTCTTTACTGGGGTCAATTGTCTGGCGATGTAGGAAATCGGTGTTGGCCTGATAGCTACTGGTCGGTTGTCGAGTAATCGATCCTAATCGACCTCACCAATCCACCAGTCCTTGATACTCCCCCCCCCCCCTGATGGACCAAGTCCAAGGCAGAGGAGAGGGTAAACTATATAAACCAACACTTGGGATTGCTTATTTGTCAACCAACACCCCTCATCCTTTCATTCCAGCTACAATACCTAGACTGACTCTAGCCGACAATCAATCCTATCACTGACTATTTCGCCAGAGCTTCACCGCCCGCACCCTCATTATCTTCCAAGAACAAGATAATAACATCTTGTTAATTGGCGCACCTACTAGACTCAAATATCATCCCCCCCATTTATTTTTGTTAAAACCCCAAATACAAATAAGATGCAGTTCACTTGTGCACTCATTTCAATCCTGGCGACTATTGCTAGCACTCCAACTGTCACGGCTTTACCTACCTTTGGATTAGGCCACGGTCGCGTAAGTTTATATAAACCTTTCGTTCTGGAGCCGTGAAGCTAATCACTCTATCACTTCCTCTTCAACAGGGTTATGGTCGATACGGCGGGGGTTACGGAAGAGGTTACGGAGGGGGCTATGGTGGAGGGTATGGTGGAGGGTATGGTGGAGGATATGGTGGAGGGTATGGTGGAGGATATGGTGGCGGGTATGGTGGAGGTTACGGTGGAGGTTACGGTGGAGGATATGGTGGAGGATACGGTGGAGGAGGGGGACTAGGCGGAGGGGTAGGCTCCTTGATTTTCAGACCTAATCATCTTCTTTTTGGTTAATTGCTAATTTCCTTCCTTGACTTTTTGTATCTCAGCTCGGCTTCGGCCTTGGCTTAGGCGGCGGCATCGGCATCTGATAAGCAGGCGTCCTAAACAAGTTGGCGCTCACACATGGATGAGAGGGTGCGTTGGCATTTTGAACACTTTCTTTCTCTTGAACATGACGCTGAATATGTTTCTACCTTCCTCTTGGCAAATCACAGAATACAACAATTATCTTTACTTTTTTACAAACCTTCAAATTGTATACACTTGAATGTTGCATTTTTTCTTTTTCTTTTCGGGTTTACGTTGGGTATTTCTGGACCTTGTATTGTGTTTGCCGGGGATTTTATGAATATAAAGACTTTTGTTAAAAAAAGGAATCGAAGTCCACTAATTGCATATGTGCCCAGTTGAGGTCAACAGCTATGAGAAGCCGGGTACCAGACATCACTCCACACACTAATGGAAGTGGGCATTTGTTGGGGCTGACCACTCGTGGACCGAAAGAGCTGATCATGCTCCTCTGCTTTGATTCCCCCCAGCCCAGCTTCACTGATCCTCTCCTTTGGGGACGCGAATCGGAGGGGCTCGTGTCAAGTCCGGCGGCTCCCGCTTCGCGCTTGGACGCGCGCTTAACAAGGTTTGGCCGTGACGAAAGAGCGGGCTTATCTTCAGCTGGGTATCTCTCTTGTGTGGTTTACTGTCGGCGTCACTCAAGTGACTCCCACCCTACCCCCGTTTTCTTTAGCACATGTTACCAGGTAGTTCACCAAGGAAAACACCTGGTCAATTGGCCGGAGGGTACGGACCACGGTTGATTGCCAGCCAGGCGCAAGTGCCAATTAGAGTTGGCAGCAGCATATGTGTGGTATTTTTCACTAGACAACTACGATGGTGCCGACCTCGGGTGTAGTGGTACCGATTTTGGGTTTTGGAATGCAAGTTTAGAAGTCGCCTTTACTATCTTTGAACCGAGGTTTCTGCGTACTCCCGCATGGACACGACGAGGCTGACTGAAACGGTATATATGGCCCCCACTCGAAGCTGCCTGCTCTAATTCGGCAAACTCTTCCCGGTACTCTTACTCTAGTTGTCACCTTCAATCAGACAGCCATTTTGTACCCGGTGGAATCTACTCTGATACAGTCCATAGAACTGCGAAAAAGTCATGTAGCTCATAGGTATGCGGGGATTCTCTTGATACTTATTATCCAAGCGCCGAGTGCTCTGGCCAGGAAGCAAGCACACACTACGAGGGGGAAAGGTCCCAAACGGGAGTTTGCAAGTGAAGCCCTTGCAGCTACATCTCAAACAGTTTCATTGACCACGACTTCCCTGCTCGCGCTCAGTTGTTGAGATCCCTCAATCCTTGCCTTGCCTCAATTCGGGATCACACCTCAGACTTTCAACGAACCATCCAACTTGACCGGGCATCCTATTTTTAACTTATCCAGTCAACTTTTTCCTTCGATATTTACCCCACTTGCGCAATGTCTGACCAACACTACAGGTTGTTCGCGTACCAGCCATCTTTACTTCTTGAAGTTTTCTTTTCAGTGGCCTTTTTCTGTACTGTGATGTTGCACACGGTTCAGATGTTTCAAGCCCGGACCTGGTGCTTCTTGCCGTTTGTTATTGGAGGTTATTGTAAGTGGTTGGCTCGGGAAAGATTAATCACGCGCTGATCCGGCTTTTCGCCCCTCCTCTAGTTGAATGCATCGGCTTCGTGGGCAGGGCTCTTTTGACAGATCAAGTTTCCAGCTGGCAAACCGGATTGCATATCATGGAGACACTCCTTCTTTTATTGGCTCCAACCTTTTTCGCCGGCTCAATATACATGACGTTCACCCGAATCATTCGATTGACCGACGGCCAACAACATTCCTTACTACCAGCCAAATGGCTGACAAAGATTTTTGTTTCGGGAGATGTGATAGCCTTTTTGCTTCAAGCAGTTGGTACGACTTTCTCCAGTTTTCTACCCCAAGCTTGATCCATTTTTACTCATGCACCGTTTTGAACCATCAGGGGGAGGTCTACATGCCGCTGCCAGGACACTAGAGGAGGAAAGAAGTGGCCGAGACCTTATCATCGCTGGTCTGATAATTCAATTGATCACATTCTGCTTATTTATCATACTCGCCTTAATATTTTATGTTCGGATGAAGCAAACGCCCACGATAACCTCTGAAACCCTTAACACCACTTGGCAAAGGCACCTCATACTGCTGGTTACATCGGGTTTCCTGATTTTAGTTCGCTCCATATTTCGATTAGTCGAATATGTCCTGGGTAGCGACGGTCCATTGATGGAAAAAGAAATCTTTACTATCCTCTTGGATTCCGTTCTGATGTTTCTATGCATGCTTCTCTTCAATCTTTTTCATCCCTCGCAAGCACTCAATGAGAAGTTGGATCGCGCCACCGAGATACCCATACTTGAAACTAATGAAAAGGGATCTCACTCTCCAAGAAGTACCCAGGACGGCAACGTTTAGACTTTTTTTTTTTGTAGCCAAGGATGTAACTGATAAACAAACATCTAGATCTATGGTGAATATTTATTTGGCAACTTTTGTATATCAGAATGATCTTTTGGAAGTGTCGAGCCTGGCCTTGTCATATTTATCAGTACTCTAAATCCAATGCAATCAATGCACAACATAGATACCCAATTCCAAAAAAAAAAGTATCATCCGCATTTTTGGCCACTGACCTTACTGGCTCACAGGATGAATTTTGAGATGATCCCCTGTTTTTTTTTTTACTTGAAACCTTCTGAGCCCCTTAGGATATCTCAAGTCCAGTCCCTCGGAATATTTATATTGATTGACTGGTGATGGCAGCCTTTTCAGTGAGTAGTGCACAACAATCTACCATGGGGCATGGAAAACTATTCCTTCGCCCATATCAGCACACTTCCACCGTCAACCCCGATCGAAACGACAGACCCAACACTGGACTGATCCTCTGATATTTCCATAAAAAATAAAATCTATGATAGCACATTTATCTGATGGGTTGACGGAAATCCATGCAAGGGAACTGAAGATATGACGTTTATGATGTTTTCACGCCTATGATAATGAGCCTCACGGTTCAATCAGAATTAATTCTATCCTCGTATCTTATCCCCAATTCGAACAGATCAATAACGTCCACTTCATCCTCGGGCATTCCAAGACCAGCGGTGTGGAAACACACACCCCGTGCCTTTAAAGGCGCTTTCACAGCCCTTAAGTTTTTCCGATTCTTTTTAGAAACTGAATCATCAGAAATGAATAGTTTGGTTGTTTGTACATGTGAATTGGTAATTGATCTCAACTTCAGATAAAATCTGACGGATTCAGAGAAGAAAAGATACTGACGGCCAATGACAGGATCGTAGATCGATAGACATTTCAAATTGGGTCACCAGACGAGGCTTGAAAAAAAGTCTCCGGCGGAATTGAGCTGGGCATAAGATAGCTCAACAGAACGTTCCTCACCCCCCGTTTTACTCGGTCCTGAGGAGAGTGCCTTTACAAGCGATGCTGTCGGGCATTCAAACGAATTCAAGGCAAGTTTCATGACGGATTGAGGTAGAACGGCAAAGAACTGCGAGCCGACCAGAGGACCGGTGATAGACAGGGACTTGAGCTTTTGTAAAGCAGAGGAAGACTTGAAGACAATGTCCAACAACCTGGGGGTTTTGGCGGGGTCATTGGGATCTTTGCTGAACATTTCAGGTGAGGTAAGGTGCCAATTGCGAAGAACCTCGAGCGTCAAGGATTCTAAATCTGATCCGGTGCACTCTTCTAGAATCCAACATAAGCCCTTCCGGTCAATCTTCCCGCTTGGATTCAAGATCTTGAGCGTTCTCAAGTTTTTCAGAGAGCCATTCAATACCCCGGAGAGTTCCCTTTTGTTTAAATCGGGATGATCAAGGATAATCGCTCGCAGTGCACAATTTGGTAGGGGTATGGATTTGGGTATCACCTCAATCAGACCGACCGGCTGGCCACACATTTCTGCCAAATCAATCGTCTCGGGTAGGTCCCATTTGGAAAATAAGCGGGCGGCCACGTGATCGGCCCGCCACTGAAAAACCAGGCAAGTGGATCCATTTCTGTCGAAAGTTACAAATTCTTTGATAAATCGTGCACTCCCAAGAGATTTGATGAGGGGTTCTTGACAGTGGCGGTAGAACGTAGGTTTAATCGCAAGATTCTCGAGCAGCGGGCAGCTTCGGACAATGTCACATATGAGACTTCCACCTCCCATTCCCATTGAACAAGGGCCTTTCCACATGAATTGTAAGGAGTGTGAGATTTCGACTCTTGCCTTCGATGATTCAACGCTTAACAACTGTGAGTAGTTGGACCAGACCCGTTGATGTATTTTACCAACCGGCCCAGTTCAGACACTAACCATACCCTTGCCATCACAGTTGATGATATGCAGGGAAGGGCGATCAGCCATTCTGACCAAGATACCGTTGGCATTACCACTGGTGCCTAGTGGCCCAGGCGAGAGCAACGATGAATGTATATACCGTAAGCACAGAAGCCTGCGACATGAATTATATAAAAAGCACACAAGCTTCAACCTTATGCTGATCATTCTACCCTTCACCATTTTAGAATCAAGCTTTACGGATTCATCCATTTACACTTTTCTACACCATAAACTTTTACGACGACACGTGAGCTCACAGCTGTCAGCGACAGCAGCACGTGGTTTATCCAAATTTTGTTTCTCCCGAGCTCTGCTCATTCTTCTTCCATTTTCATCTCCCCTTTTCATCCGTGTCTACTCCTTTACTTTCACATTCCTCTGCGACGACTTCGTACCGCAACTCTTTCTCCTTTTATTACATCTCCGACTTCTTATTTTCCTTGCAA
>LUKR01001549.1:0-12390 GCA_019395275.1 Puccinia brachypodii
GAGTCATTAATACGATTAATAGTATTAATAGTGATTAATACAATTAATGATATTAATATTCATTAATCTGATTAATACAATTAATAGTATTAATCGTCATTAATCTGATTAATACAATTGTTTGTATTAATAGTCATTAATCTGATTAATACAATTAATAGTATTAATAGTCATTAATCTGATTAATAGTATTAATAGTCATTGATATGATTAATAGTATTAAGAGTCATTAATATGTTTAATAGTATTAATAGTCATGAATAGTATCAATAGTATTAATAGTCATTAATATGTTTAATACTATTAATAGTCATGAATAGTATCAATAGTATTAATAGTCATTAAGATGATTAATAGTATTAATGGTCATTAATACCATTAATAGGCTTAATAGTCATTAATACAATTAATACCATAGTATTAATGTTGAGGAAAAAGATTATCCAGAAATTCAGTTTTCTTACTTTTTGGCCCTACACTTCAATCAGCCATAACTGCTCATCCTCTTGCAGAATTGATCTATAAATTTGGTTTTATTTTTCTTATTCATGATAATTTCTGTTCCCAAATGGCTTTTGCACAATACTATCAAACATAGAAGATTCAATTTTCCTACTCATTGCCTTCTGCCTCCATTATTGACACTGTAATAACTCCTGATCCTGTGCATGAATCAGGCTATAAATTCTGGTGAACTGTACTGGTACCTACTCTTTGGATCTGTGAAATTTATGTGTCATAAAATGGTCAAACAAAAAGATTATCCAGAAATTCAGTTTTCTTACTTTTTGGCCCTACACTTCCATCAGCCATTACCGCTCATCCTCTGGCTGAATTGATCTATAAATTTAGTTTTATTTTTATTAGTACTAATAATTTCTGTTCCCAAATGGCTTTTGCATAATACTATCAAACACAGAAGATTCAATTTTCCTCCTCATTGCCTTCTGCCTCCATTATTGACACTGCAATAACTCCTGATCCTGTGCATGAATCAGGATATAAATTCTGGTGAAATGTATTGGTACATAATCTTTGGATCTGTAAACTTTATGTGTCATAAAATGGTCAAACAAAAACATAATCCAGAAATTCAGTTTTCTTACTTTTTGGCCCTACACTTCAATCAGCCATCACCACTCATCCTCTGGCTGAATTGATTTATAAATTTGGTTTGTATATTAATAATATCAATGGTAATTAATAGTCTTAATGACAATTAATACTATCAATGGTGATCAATACCATTAATGACAATTAATACTATCAATGGTAATTAATACTATTAATGACAATTAATACTATCAACGGTAATGAATACTATTCATGACAACTAATACTATCAATGGTAATGAATACTATTAATGACAATTAATATGGTAATGAATACTCTTAATGACAATTAATACTATCAACGGTAATTAATACTATTAATGACAATTCATACTATCAATGGTAAGTAATAGTATTAATGAAAATTAATACTCAATAAGAGTGCCAGTACTACAGCGTAGGGGGGTGTAAAAACTCAGGTAGGCCTCTATAACACAAGAAAAAAAAGCACAAAAATCAGATCATAAGTTTCTCAAGAAAGCTGGTGTTTTCCAGTTTTTGTTCTGCTTGCTTTGAGACTTTCCCAGGTATTCATTTTTTTTGAAAGATTATTATGTATGTCATTCTCGATAGCTCTTGTCTCTTTCAGCCCTAAAGGCAAAATTTCTTGTCGCACAGGATGAAAAGGAAGTTTACAAGTTTGAGAAAGCAACCAAAATATAGAAAGTATATAGTCTCAGTTCTAGCTCGCGTGGAGATGCCCAATCCCTGTGTGGATTACGATCAAGGGATCAACGTGGATAATGTTTGGTGCAACTTGAAGAATGGTGAGGGTGACTATGAGGACGGTTCACATCGGGAGCTACACCTTCAGGAGGCCCAATAAAACAATGAGAGGAGTCAGTACGCAAGCGAAGCAAATTTATCTGCCGGTTTTTCTGTTCCAGAACTTTACACAACTCTGGAGGATGGTGATAGGGGAGATTCGAAGCTTGGTCCGCTGTATTTCGTTAAACCGTTCGGGTTGCTTATAGCAATCTACAGGTAGCTCCGTGGGCCAATGAGAAGAAGGTTCAGGAAGGTCCCTCTCGCTTTGTATCCTGTTTTGAGGCTTCCTTCCGGCCCTTTGGGGACGTTCATCTTTGCGCATTCTGTAGTATTCATCGTCAATACTCTCCACCAGAGCAGTGGCTAGATCACTTCGCCATTCTGGAACCTTGCGCACGCGAGTTTCGTCCCTGGGGTCATCATTTGACTCATCCGAAGAGCAAAGGTTCGCATTCTCAAAAAGAAACTCAAAGCAGCCTAGTGTTTCAGGATTAGCCCTGCAAGCCTCCAGTCTTCTAGCCGCAAGCTGCAAAGGTGAGAATAATTATGATTCAGACGATTAAGATTGTGTTGATGGAAGGTGATGTACTCACTCCCTCACGCCGGCGATATCGGCGATCTAGAACTATCTTCCGTTGAACACTTTCTGGGTTTTTTTCAAGAAGAACAATCTTTTCCACCTGATACCTTAGGTGCACCTTAACAAGGTATTCGATGAGTTCACGATTGGATTCACCTAGCCCGACTACTTCAGGGTATTGGCAAGCAAAGACGGCGTGGATGAATGTATCGACAACAAAATGGTAGGTTCTAACATTCCATTCGTGCAAGACCCAGTCATCAACGTGCTCTGAAGGAACCAAAGCAGCCCTATATAGGCCGTAGTGTTGGGCCCTTTGCAAACAATACTTTTTGACTTCTCGCCCTCCCTCTGTAGGGTTTTTCTCCTCAGCCTTGGTTTTCTTAAATTTGATATGAACTTGTGATTTGGTTAGGAGGGCCGGGGCTTCGAGGGGTAAAGGAAGGGAGAAACCAGTGCCAAGACGTGGCAGTTGCGCAATTTCTTCCGGGGTGGGACAAGCAATTGTGTCACCTTTTGAGCGCTTGGTGTTGGTGAGGAATCTGACATGATTTTGGATAGCTTTGGCCTAGTAAGACATCATCAATTAATATATCAAGCGAACATTGGGTAGACAGACTGTAAACTTACCAGCTGTTGGTGATCATCCTTTTGTGTGGGACTCATCTTGCTTCGCTGTTTTCTGAGACTCGGCTCTTGGGTTACTGGCAGATACTGAAAATCTTTGCCAGAGATCCACTTGCGTCTTTTTGGTGGGGCTGAAGGGAAGTTATTTTGGAATGCCGCATTAGAGTGCGACGGCAAAGGGAAATATGCTGACTGCCAACTTGCCTCTCCAATTGGTCTTTGGCTGTTCGGGTTGTTCCGCTGTTGAGCTTCAGAAATGTTGAGATCAGCGTCGGAATCTGAATCCATTCGTTCGTCATAGGTTCTACTTGGTGGGACGAATCCAGAAGAATAGTGTGATGACGGTTGATGTGGTGATTCTCTTTCCTTTCCTTTAGCAGTGAGCGTCCATTTCATTGAAGTGCATCCAGAGGTTGTGGGATTGCCTGGTAATGGCTGATGTGTCGTTAGTCTTTCCTGGAGTGGAATCGTATAAGCTGTTCCAATCAACTTCGGGTCCAAGTTTGGATTGGGCTGTCCCACATAATTTGGTCTAGAGTCGGATTGGGAAGCTGTGAATGAAGTCAGGATGGGTTGATGGGATGTTGGCCGGGCTCCTTTGTTGCCGCTCAAGTGAAACCCAGTCATGGGTGGCCGTCGGTCATCCGAATCAGAGTCTGAGCTGTCGTCTATTGACACCAAATCTCTCCTTGTCGAGAATCTCGGTTCATGCCTCGTAGGAAGTCTTGAGGGATGCATGATTGATAGGTCCCCTTCGGAGCACATGGGAAATATCGACCCGTTAGTGTTGCCTTTGGTTTGAGAGTCTCCATTCAAGTCTAGTTCTACAGTGCTACAGCGGACAGGAACCTCCCCCCGAATTTCGGGTGAACTACTCGGATTACTATTAGATATTAAATCGATGACCGGCAGTCCCGAGTGACTTGGTTCTTTGTGACCTTGGCTGGGTAGGTTTTGCTGACTTGCAAGCTGGGAGTTGCACTGAGTTTGGGCCGACACAAAGTTGCAGATTTCCCTTGTACCCTGCTGTGGTATGCGTGAGGCTCGCTGGTTTTCTGGATTATTGAGATCCTGGCAAACTTTGAGCCCCTTCTCGATTTCGCACAATTTCTATCAAACAAACGACACATGACAGTGATTGGTTTGTAGAATTTGGAATACAAACACGAGATATGAAAACTTACGTCTTTGTGAACTTGGCTCATTTGGTGTAATTTTTCGATTTTTGAAGCATAGCTCCCATGATCATTCCTAGTCGCTTCAATAGATCCCTTGACGACTTGAATCTCATTCCGGATATTCTGAAACTGCAGTTTTTGCATTGATTGATAAAAATCAATGTTAATAGAGACTTTGATATGAAAAAACATTTGAGTGTGAGACGCTTACTCCTTCCTTCGTGTCTTCAATCAATTCTGTCAATATCACGTTATTTTCGTGCAGAAGATCCATCTTTTCTTCGACTTCATCAACTCGTGTTTGTAGAAAGGAGACCTCATGTTGGGTAAGAAAGCATAAGAGTCAATTCAATACAATAGTTTGCTGATAAAATCAATACTTAAAAATATCATACCTGATTGTGGCGCTTTTCATCTCGCATTTGGGCATTGTTAATTTCGCTGTTGAGATGGGTGTAGAAATCCTTTAGGGGCATGGCAACCTGCGTTGAATCACGATGAGAATACTTTGGAGAAAAATGAAGTCAGACACATTTCAGAGGTCGGATATTTGTCGTCTTATGCGACGGCTACTCACCGTGATGAGGGTGTCATTTGAGTAATACTCGCTCCGGACCCATTCCTTGAGCTTTTCAAGCTCAGATTGGCATGCCTAGTGGGTAGGCAGCCGTAAGTGACTCTTGTAGGGTGCCATTAAAGTTATGAGACTCACAGTGTGGTGGTCATTGCGAAATGTTTCCAATTTCCGATCTAGGTTGTTGAAATTCTGGATCCAAAAGATTACGGTAGAAATTCAATGTAACGATTGACGAGTATAAATACTTGAAATTACTTACTTCATTGCAGATTTCATGTTTCTCCGTCATAGTTTGCGTCGAGGATTCTTGTTTATCATGCAGTTGTAGCTTCATGTCATTCTTCACTGTTTCGATTGGAATTTTAAGTGACTCATACTGCTTGTGCAGTTCTCTTCCGACGTTCTGTGATATAATACTAGCCTGCGGGTGATTTCTCGCATGCTTGAGGAAGACAAACAATTGGTGCGAGAAGAGATCACTAATCAAAAATGTCATAGACGTCATACCTGGCTTTGTATTTCTTGTAAGCTTTGCTTTAAGCCGACAAGCTCAGTATGGACATGCCTGTGAAAACTGTCAATCGAAATTACTACTTGTGTCGAATCGTCGTTTTGGAACTTGAGGCCAGGAAAATGTCAGCGTGGGGATCATTTGGTTAATCTGATTGTTTATCTTTACTCACGGTGATAGTTTTTCCTTGTGAGTTTTCTTGCGCACAGACCCGTTCCGTCAGTGTCTTGATTTCAAGCCGCACAGCTTGTTGTTCCTGGTGGGTATAAGAACCTTAAGCGAGCTACTTGTTTTGATTCTGGGGTGTCTGATAAACTCACTACTGATTGGCTTTGAGACAGCTCTTCTAACCTGAGATTAATATTGTCCAAGTCCTTGTTCTTGAATTCAAGTTGAAATGGAAAGGAAGAAACATTCAGCACATTGCTGACACGTGTGTTGGCATGTAATTTTATTAAATCATCACACTCACATGATGGCAATGCTTATCTACCATTGCAGCCTGGTCTGACAGTGACGTGGTTTCGTGTTTGTCGGTCCGTAATTCCGTTCCAAGTGCGTCGATCTAAAAGGTTCCATCAAGTAATGTTTGACTCTCGAAGTATTGAAAGTCATTTTCATGAAGCGCTCACCAATTTTTTATGGTGATTGAATTCGTTTGCGGCATCCGCGGTTATCTTATCAAGCCGGACCTGGACCAATGCATATTCAGCAAGTAGATCGCTTTCATTTTTTTGGATGAGGGCACCTGGCGGCGCTTCCTTTTGATATTCCATAGAATAAGAATCCACGATTATATTCAGCAAGCAAAGGTGTGGTTACCGTGCAAGTAAGCATGAAACTTACAAGTTCTTTGGATACCCTCTTCAACTCGTTGATCTCCTGATTCAAACGAGCATAGAAGTCTTTGACAGGAAGGGCAACTCGGGTCGAATCGTCATTTTGGAACTGCGGAGATGAGTTCTTTCAGAAATTACGATTGTGCACTTTTCAAAACGGCACTAACCTCGATTGTTGTGTTGTCTGGGTTGTCTTGAAGACTGACACAATTCTTCAAACGTTGAATCTCACTTTCCAAAGCACGCTTCTCCTGCTTGCAAAGGAATTGTCACTAGAGGTTAAGTTTGGTTAAGCTAGATTTCTTACTCACAGTGTTGTGTTTTTCGGCGTTAGAGTCTATCTTCCTCTCCAACTCGTTGCGTTCCTGAAAGCGAGAGAATTAGTCAGCAGGCACATTTGGTTGCTGTAAGGAACAGTCTGCCTACCAACTCAAAAGATTTCAATAACGAAATCTGTGCATTGATTTGCCCCTGGAGTTTTTCGAACTAAATGTGAAGTAGGATTACATATGCGGAACCGTGGTAGATGGAAAATATAAGATGATGAAGTTCTTACCTCTGGTTGAAGGCGAAATGAATTGGGCAATCCATCTTGCCCAGGGACAATCCAAAGACCGTGCTGCTCAAAGACAAACTGGAACTGTTGGAGCTGATGCTGAACTTGCATAAAAGCAAGATCATTTTTCATCTGTTTTCGGAATCAGTAATCAATAGCATCTTGGTTTGATGAATCCTTGAAGTACCTCGAGGGTCTGGAATGACGAATTGAGACAATCCGGCGTGGCCTTTCCAGGTGGGTTGGACATGACTACACCTTCAGGAATACCGCGATTGGCCAAGGAGGATGCAAAAGAGCTAGGATGACTGAGTTTGACTACGTTGAACTTGCAGTATAAATTGTGCGCTTGGGAAACTCGGATCCAGCCAACAACTTACAAGTGCCAATCAATACACACAACTTGAAAGGATCTCCACCCATTCCAAAAAATATAGCATTTGACAAAGGGCTGGGACCAAAGGCATCTTGTAAATTCTAGCACCTCGTGTTCAGTTGAACAAAAAACTCAGCGCACCTGCGACGACTAGAATTAAACTATGTACTGATGGTAGGCTGACCGAAACTCGGAGACAGGCTACTGATAGTTGGAATCGTCCTTGCGCGACCTCATACCTAGCTCGGACCGAGTTGCCCAGGTACATAGGCAGCCTCATGGGGCCTGCATCTCTCTATACCTCTCATCTCAATATTATCATATTAATTTATTCAAATACACATTATTATACTTCTTCGTTATGTGTTGTTCTAATGTAGCTGGTATTTCAATGTGGTCACTACGAGTATTTAAGTATTGTGATGTGTCTATTATATATTTGTATATCACTATCAAAAACCCCACAAAGTTATTTCACCTGCTTTTCTGTTAATTATACACAATCCAATTTCCTCAAATCATATTCATGGTCTTTAGAGATACACCATGATATGTGTGTAAGGGCTTCATCCTCAAGTTATCTGTACCATTTATGATGCTTATGAATCTTAATCCAAACTCCAGATACTTTAGTACTAGTGACAAGCACTGATTATCAGTGACAAGCACCGTCTGGCACTATTGATTGTCAATTTGTCAATGAACCAGTTGAGTAGGAGAAAATACTTGGTGGTCAACTCAAATATTGGTATCTCAAGACCAACACTTACTCTCAAATGATCACTGATTATAGTTCCTCTGGCAATATTGATTGTCAAGTTGTCAATGAACCAGTTCAGTAGGAGAAAATACTTGGTTGTCAACTCAAATCTTGGCATCTCAAGACCAAAACTTACTCTCAAATGATCACTGATTGGCAGTCCTGATAGGATGACCTGCCCCCTTGAAGCCAGCACTGCCATAAAATCTTGCTCAGATGGCAGCATGTGAGTTGATATCAGGTGGCTTCACTCAATATCTATCTGGATGTGGCCATCCAAGCCAGCTTTGCTGGAAGTGTAGATGGCAACACATCCAAGCCATCTTTTGTGTAGTGTAGATGGCCACAAGGATGGAAACACAAAGAAATTCAGAACAAGACAGGTCTACCCTGATGAGCTCTCAGAGCTTTTAATCAAGGCTATGTTCAAATCATCTTCTCACATTGTGTCCCTCTCACACTACCAACCAAATTTCCTCCAAGAGTATGGTTAAAATTGACTTTGTTCACTGTTGTAAATATCCACTATGCCTTCACATTGATTTCATCATAAACCACTTTTTTGCTTTATTTCATCAACCAACTATTTCTTTCCTGTTTTTTTTTTTTTTTTTTTTTTTTTTTTTTGCTTTGAACACAATATCCTCATCAGCATGAATTTGATAATGAACCAACCACCACATTCTTCTGTTCCAGTCCATCAATTGCCTACAACCTACTCAAGACTTTTTTTGCTCTATAAAAGAACATCTACCCCTTGACTGTTCACTTTGTTGACTTGATTGCTGTACCACATTTTCCTCTTGTCTGTCTACCTTATCAATGAATACCTGTTTTTAAAGACCCTTGGCTGCTTCGTGGAAGATTTGGTAAAAGCAGAAGATATTATTTCTTTATAAGTAAACTATTTTTCTCTCTTTAATATAACAGTAAAATTATACAACTTGTATTTTCAAGAAAAATAAAAATACACAAAAGAAAGCAATTAGAGTAAAATAACTAGCAGGCAGGAATAATCTGCTTGTCAACTTTTAATTTTTAAGAGGTAGATAGATTTGTGAGCTATAGTGATGATAATTTTATTTTCAACTTTCAAGAATGATAACTCGATCAAGCAGGAATGTTTGATAAAAAAAAATGATAAAAAAATACTACATGATCTAAAAATATTTATGTAATTAAAAAGTAAAATAATACCTAAATTTATGAGAGCGTTGTTTGAGGTGTGAAGCACAACGTATCCGTGATGAGGCTAAATCCGGATATGAGTTGATTATTGCGTTGTGTTTTGTTGAGTCGCAAGGGTACATATTATGATTTACAGGGTCGCGAGTTTTTCCTGGAATGAATTGCTTCATGGAGTGCTTCCAAAGTCAAATATCCAAGCCCCCAGGATCGTACCAAAGCCATCGCATGAAAGCATAGAAGCTTAGTCCGAATACAACCAGGAAACCTTCTTTCAAAAGTGGGTACCAAGGTTTCTCCAAGCAGAGATTGTGCCGTGAATTGAAAGGTGGACTGGTTTTTTTGAGTGTAGCGGCGTCTTGCATTGAATTTGGTCCAGGGCTCTCCTGGATGGAGACCTGTCTGGGCCGGATGGCGACTGGATGACTCGCCTGATCTTGCGCTGATGCTCGGGTTTTTGATTGACGCTGAGGGACTTGTTCAAATTCAAATTTGGCTAGAGATTTTTCTGCCGGTCACTCAGATCAAATAAGAGTTGAATGTCAGAACAAACAAACCAAATAAACTTGTGAATATAAACAAGATGGTATTTATATATGTACTCACCACCTTCGCGAGCAATACTATGCACTGGGCAGGATGGGCGACAGAAAGGATGAAGATCCATCCGAGCGGCGTGCAATCGAGCTGCACCACGTGTCATTCCCAAGCATTCTCTACAGGGTTTTACGTGTGGTATTCCTAGACTATCTCCTCGACAAGAATCCAGATGAGGACATCGATAGTAAATAGCTGTAACTTTACGCTTCATGATAGAGTACTGGAAAATTATGGTCAAAGAATTTGGTGATTGGATGGGTGATGGAGCTGGATAATGACCGAAACTTTGGTGAAAGAGAATGCTCTATTGTAGTCCTTTAAGTCAAACCGGTTGTTTTTGTTAAGAAAGGGATAAAAATACGAAATGGGTCATGATGCTTGCATCGTGGGATCCAAGGGATATCAGCTTGAGCCGCTAATGAGTCAGTAAGATCAGCAATGGCAGCTTATCAACCGCTCATGAAACAAGCTGGCAGCTTTTATCACCAGTGTAGCAGAGACGTGCCTTTAATATCCACACTTGAGCCGATTCGAACAGAGTAGTCCAGTCAAGGGAAATGTGCCGGCAGTTGAACAAGAAATGAGCCTGAGAGAACAACCAACAGACAGCTTAGTTACCAAGAGGAAGGGATTCGAACTTCCATCTAGCGGTTGGTTGGTCCTGCAGAGACAGCTCAGTATAAATCGTTGCTGGCCGTGGTTGAGTGCGTATTATGTCGTTCCTACAAATTACACAAATGTGAAGCTTAACTGTCACCCACTGAGTTTCTAGTGAAGCCAAAGCCTTTGTTCGCAAGTTTCCTTCTTGACTCCAAGCCTCTGAAACCCATGATAAGTAGTGCCCAGTGATTCCAGATGTGTGAATTTTGAGCAGTAAACCTATCATTTCTACTTTTCGCTAACGCTTGTATTTGGGATCTCAGATCTTCACACCAACTCCCCATATGGCTAAATCACATATGTCCAGCCGCTCTAAGCATCATGATAGGCCTCTTGCTTCCAAAAAAAACCCCTGGCTGCTGTTTCTTCTTCACCCAATACGTTTCTTTTGCATCTCACTTCTGCACATTTTTGCATTCTGCCTTTCACATCCCCGACAAATCTTTGCTCTTGCCACATCCTCTTTATTATTGTTTTACCTTTTCACTAGTTTGGATAATATAGTGGCTTTAGTTTTACCATTTAAACCGTTTCATCTATTATTTTATTGTATCAAAAGCTTTATACATAGCATCCTTGCAGCTTCATTTACATATGTCTGGAGATTGTTCAGGGGCTTTGTCGAACCTCTTCTCAGCACTACAGGACTATGTAGCGGTGTTTTCTATAATTTTCCTCCTTATCCATTAATGGCTCGGCTTTCAAAAAATAAACCACTCCGCCTCACTACTTCCTTATTGCAACCTAACAGCTCCTTTATCGAAACAACTGACTTGTTACAATTATCCAACACCCTTCTTATCATGAATGACAAACTCGGAAACCATACAAGAATTAGTTCTCAAGTCAGAGATCTGGCAAGTGTTTATTCTCTCTTCAATGATAAAATTGAAAAATTAGATTCGGTTGGAATTCATACCATTGAGTTGATTTCACAAGAAGTAAGTGGTTCATGTATAGTAATATTCTTTTTCATTTGCTGATACATAGTAAGTAACAAATCTTTCTGCAAAAAAAAAGTACTTCAAAATCATATACCGAAACAAGTATTCAAAGAATCGGGTCGTGGAATCATTGCTGAAGCTTTCGAATAACGAATTAGAGAGTTTGCAAATAAACATCAATCAAACCTTAAAATCGGCACACAAGCTTCTTGCTGAACAAGACAGAACCTCGATCTTGTTTCAGGAAGAGATCTTTTTTCTGCAACAGCGGCAATACGGTCGTAGTCAATGGATACTCCAGAAGTTTGGCTATAAAAATTTTGAAACAGAAGAAATCTTGGCCTTTCTCAACCAAAATAGAAATGAGTTGAAGCGGGGTTGGTTTGGATTAGAAAAGCAAAGAAGGCAGTTGGTTCTATTCCTTGAAAAGATTAAACGGATCAAGGCAAGTGTTTTCTAGCAGTAGCATGAGAATCCTCTAATCACACGTTCATTTAAGCTAATTAACTGCAGCCCCACCTCCCCCAGGACTACCTCTCCAAAGTGATGGGCGAGACAACCGGCTTAGAATTGATGTTGGAAGAATTCTCGGAACTGTCACAGGAATCAAATCGATCAAAGTGACCAGATAAGGACCAACAAGAGATTGAGCTTTGCCTTCTTGGTCCGATCTTACTCTCCTTGGATCTCATTCTCTCACACTGTAGTGTTTTCTAAATCGAACTCCATTTAATTGATAACCTCAATAACCTCATTTGTTCTTGATTCGACATCTCCAATTTCAATTCAATAGCTGCTGTATCTCATAGACTACGATGAGAAGCACAAATCGCGGATTATTCTGATTCTGAGTTCAAAAAAAAAATGAACCGGGAAAAATTAGTGTGAAAGAGAAATTACATAATTTGAGATCAAAAAAGATAAAAAGGAAGGAATGAAAAAATGGGATTGAATTGCATGGCTAGCGGGCAATGTAACATCACATGGTTCCCATTGTCTGATCCAGTCTGAGGTTGAATCACAGTGACACACCATGTTGAATCACCTGCCACTATTATCAAAAATCAATAGTTCCAGGGGGATTATTATTGACAATCAATAGTGCCAGAGGCACTC
>LUKR01001550.1:0-12389 GCA_019395275.1 Puccinia brachypodii
ACCAACTTCTGACAAGATTGGAACCATTTCATTGAATCAGTTCAGCGAGGGCACTCGCAAACAGGTGCTGAGCAAACTCCTGTGGTGAGAAGGATATAAATAACTTGTTCTTATAAATGTATTAGGTTTCTCTACTAAGACTCATGGACTTTTTGTAGCAGGTTGTTAACCAAAAATCAATTGATTTTTTTTCTCCTTCTTCTTTTGGTTCACCTTTTTATATATTATTACTAATCAAAAATCAAATTCATGTATTTGAATTTTAATTTAACCTGCCCATAATAATTGGATTACAATCAATTTCTTACACAAACACAGACAAGAAAAAGAAAGATATTTTAGACAAGCAAAGTATTAGTGATCTACCACTTTGTAGAACACAGAGACAAGCAAGTATCACACCTTTTAGACAAGCAAAGTATTAGTGATCTACCACTTTGTAGAACACACAGAGACAAGCAAGTATCACACCTGAGATGAGTAAAAGCAAGGATCAGTAATCATAGAAAAGAAACCTGGTTGAATGAATGATTTATTATATGTGAACCTTTTAGACGAGCAAAGTATTAGTGATCTACCACTTTGTAGAACACACAGAGACAAGCGAGTATCACACCTAAGAGCCAAATAATGAAACAGAAATGAGAACATAGAAGAAAGAAGATGGTGAAAGAAACTGGAAAAATAGACCTGAGATGAGCAAAAGCGAGGATCAGTAATGATGGAAAATAAACCTGGTTGAATGAATGAGAAAAGAAACCAATACAACAACTGTAGTGGAAAACTACTTTTAACATCATAAACTAGGTTTCAACTAAGACTGCGGCAAAGCAAACTGTGACTATCATTAGTACTGTAAACCCCGCTCAATAAGATAGAGCATAGAGTTTTATGCATGTGATACATAGAGGGAGAATAGTAGAGATTCTATATGTTTATTTTTTGTTATTCTCTAGATATTTGAAAGTAAATAGTCAGATTTACAATAACATCCAAAATGTTCTGAATGTTGCAATTCACAGTGGGCCCATAGTATACACCATTCATCTTGCAACTCTGAATGCAGACAAAAAAAATGGGTTAAACAGAGAGATCAAAGTACCTTGGCTTGCTCCTCATGCTGAATTGAAATTGGGCAAAAAGATTTTTTTTGGTACAATCAAGTCACTCATTTAATTCATTTGATCCATGACAAAGAATACAGGATAACATAGTATTTTTGTGTCATTTTGGTCACTCAAAAAATGACCAAAAAATGAAAAACCAGTTTAAACCAATTTTTTTGTTGGCCCAACTTCAATCCAGCATGAAAAGCAAGCCATGCCACTTTGAAATTTCTGGTTGACTCAATTGTTTGGTCTGAATTTGGATTTGAAAATTGAATGGCCCGTATAGTATTGGCCCACTGTTGTCAATGCAATACTGTTCATATACAGATTATTCAGATTGAATCGGAGGTTTTGACCGACACTTTTTTGTTTGTTTGAAGTATCAACAACCCTGGACGATGGAACTAAAGAAAAGCGGGTGAGGATCACTCGAGAGAGGGAAAAAAAAGGGGGGAAGTGGGATGAGAAGAGGGACCAGGTCGTGATCAAAGCCACCCAGACCAAAAATAATAATAATTAAAAGTGCCAGATTGTCAGTGTATATGAATGACAAAGCCCTTTGGGCGGACGTCTAGTCCCAAATTTTTTGTAAGATGAGTGGCGATTATAAAAGTTGTATTTTTTGAAGGAATGAGCTACAGGGGTGGAGAGGGGAAGGGGTAAATATTATTCAGTTCTGATGACTTTAAGTTACAAGAAATACGGGACTTGAAGGATAATACACTCAACTGAATCAGCCACCCCGTCAATCCCCAAAGCCTATAATTCATTGGACTGGAGCTATTCAAGAGACGATCACCAGAGTGAGGAAGTTGAACAGTATTCCTAGCGAGAATGATTTCCGGGGCGACGTTCCATTCCAAATAAGGCTTGTTTGGGTGGTTACGGAAATATGAGGGAGTCTGTCTATCGGGCTGCAATAAGGTCGTGAGACTGATCTGGAACACCAGGTCTACTTCTGCTACTTGGTGTTTCCCGTACAAGTCTTCTAACTTGGGTGACTCGAGAGGCTTCGTGCCTAGTGGTGACATTAATCGGGGGATCATCGCGGGTGTGGAGGAGGTTGAGGAAGTGGATTGGTCAGGTTGGTCGAGTGAATGAATGAACACCTTTTGAAACGTCGATCAGAGCTTCGGTGAGGATAGAGACTACTTCAAGGCTGTATAAGAAAGAGAAAGGCTTTCACAGAAGTACGTACCACAAATGGCCAGACAAGGGTGGATCCAGAGTTACTGAATAACGGCTCCAGCGAGCCCAACAACTCGATCTGCTGGGGTACCAAGCCGATCTCTTCGTAGGTCTCTCTGAGGGCAGTGCCCAGTAACGATTGATCGCTTCCTGGATCTTGGTGTCCACCTGGAAAACTACAGGGAAGACGGGGGTAAATCATCAATACAGGTAGATCTGGATCCACCTCTGCTAACCTAATTTCACCGGGATGGGTTCGCATACTCTGGGAGCGTACCGTTAAGATGACAGCCGGGCCTTGGTGAGAAGACGGATTAGACAAACCGAGCAAGACGGCGGCATGTCGTTTCGCTGGTCCTGGGAGTGTGGGTGATGGCGGAGAGAAGGACGAGGGGGAGGATAGCGCCCGCCGGATGTTTGCCAGGTCGAGGCCGGTCAATGGCCGAGCCAGCCGGCGGTCGACGCCGGCGAGAACGGCCGACAGCGAATGGGCCAAATGGTTCGGAGGCATCTGCTGGAGAATTCGGGGCAACGCTTGCTTGATGTTCCTTGGGAACTTGGTGGCGAATCAGAAACAGAAATGGTCAAGAGACGATAACAGAAAAACCTGGCATCAACACAATCCCATCACAGAAGAAAGATCTTCATCAACCAGTTCATGACAAGCAAGAAAATCGAAATCGAAATCAATTGTCCAACATATGTATAAATTAGATGATGATGTTTCACAGTGGTTATAACATATCCATATGTTTACATATATGAGATAGTGAGAAAGTGAAGGATTAAATGTTTAATTGTTTATTCAAATAAGGGTGTTTGTTTGCTGTCCACTTGTACATCAAAACATACACGTTGCTAAAGATAGAAAACAAAGTTCAAGTGGAGGGGGGAAGTGAGAGAAAGGGGAAAAAGGGGGAATTGTGTAGCAGTAGTAGTGTGTGATTAATGACATAAGCTGATTTCACAACATTTAGATATACAAAAAAAAACGAAAACGATAATCACCTTATAACAATAACAAAACTAAGACAGAATTTCATCTCTTGCTCTTTTCTCTATGATGATGATGCTGATGCTGGTGGTGGTGATGAGAGGAACCAGAGTGCGAGGTATTTGTAGCCTGATTATGAACATTAGAAAACGTATGATTATGATTATTATTATTATTAATCCGACGTTTTTTAGGCGAGATTAGACCAGCGAGGTTCCGAATCTGATCGACGTCGGCATCGGTATCGTCGTTCTTGGCGGAACAGATACCGAGCTGACTCTTATGGAAGTTGTTCCAAGTACCAGGGGTGATTGAGGTGAGTGAGATAGGACCAGGGAGGCCAGTTGGGGCCCTTCTCCCACCGGGGGGCGCGCCTGGACCTCCCCTCCGAGAGTTACTGTGAGTACCGAGTTGGAGGAGTTGTTGGAAAATGGGCGATTGACGGAGATGAGGGTCCACGTTAAGAGTGGCCATCGAGAAGGGGTCGTCGGCGGTGATGAACCCGCCGGGGGCCGGTAGACCGCTGGCTGATGATCCGAGATCTGGGTCTGTTGAGAGACCGTCAGGGTTGGTGAAAGGAACACCTTCGAGCCGGTTGCCGGTGCTCGGATAGGAAGATCCTGGTGAGCCTCGAGGGAAGCTGGTCCGGTTCGATGTCCGGTTCCGGAGGCCTCGGGTGGTGTGGGTACGGTGACTATGGCCAACAGCCTCTTCGTTGAAATCGACCAACTCCTTCTCATCCTTAAGCTTCTTCCGTCTCTCTTCTAAACTCTCTAACAGTTTCTCCTTGGCCTGAGTCCTCGCATTCGTGAACTCCTCCTCGATCGATCGTACCTCCGCATCAAACGCCGCTCGTGTAGCACTTATCAAATGGTCATGGTACACTCGAACCGCTACTAATTCTTGCTCTCGTTGTAATGACTCCCGATGTAGTCTTACTAGATAGTTTATCTCTGTTGGTGGATTGCTCATTAAGGCATTCTGAGTCTCGTGTAATTCTTGCCATGCCTTTGTATATATCCTACAGTTTAGTAAAAAAAAAATGTTTATTTCTTTCATGTAAATTCTTTGATCTGAAAAAGGTGCAACTAACCCTTCACGACGTTTGAGATTGTTCTCCCTGATTCGTTCGATCTGGGCAACGAAAGCCTCTTTCCTACGTTGAGTTTTCCAACGATCTGGATTAGAAGACGACGGATGACCTGATAAACAGAAGTCAGTGATGATTATTTTCTTTCCAAGGGTTGTTCTAATGTACCTGGTTCGAGGTGGTTAGAGTGGTCATGAATCGAGCGTGTCTTCGAGGCTGTTGGCATTGGCTTGGTAGACTGTTTCGAGTTCATTGCCCTTTTCTTTCTTTGTGGTTTCTTTCCAGAATTTCTGGTTGGCGGTAGTACGGTCTACTTATCGGGCCAGAGCTGTCACGCGCCATGTCACGCCCACCGGTCACAGTAAGCTCCACCTTCCGAGTGAACAGTCAAAAGATCCCAAAGGTGGACTTGGATTTTGGTTTGTTGTTCGTCCATCTTGTCCAACTGTCCCAATTTGTCATCCTTCTCTGGCACTTTCGAATTAATCAAGATTTTACAGCTCCCTGGAATGAAATAATCTTGGACGCAAATTTCTCCTTGAAAACAAAAGGAAAACTCCTTTTTCCTTGCAAAGGGAAAAAATCTACTCAAAAATTCTAATGCAGTTTTTCTAGTGAGGAAACTATTTTGGATGGAAAACTTTTCCTTCTGAAATAAAAATTTCCCTTCTGAAGGAGAAAACTTTTCCTTTGGAAGGGAGGCTTTCCCTTTTGATGGAAAAAATTTCCTTTGGAAGGAGAAGGTTTACTTAAATGAAGACTTTTCCTTTTGATGGGATACTTTTCTTTTGAGAGAGCAAAAAAAATCCTTTGAAAGAAAAAATTTTCCCTTGAAATTCCTTTGGAAGATTTTTTTTTCCTTCAGAAGGAAAACTGCTCCTTGGAAAACTCTGAAAGTAAAACTATTCCTTGGAGAACTCTGGAAAGAAAAATGTTCATTGGAGAACTCAAAAGTCACATACAGAAGTGTGTGTAAGCAAAAAAAAAAATGCGCTGCCAGAGCCAGAAGATTTGAGGTGGAACTATATCTTGGGCTTGTTGGGGAAGCCTACCAGCAAACTGGTGTTTCTCTTAATTGCTGGAAACACTATCCCATGAGCTGGTTCTTCCATAGCTTTTCAGGTAGCTGTCCCACAGCCAGATATTACTCCAGCTTGCTGGGGAACCTCCCCAGCTATAGACTCTGTGGGACTACTCATGGGTGAGATAGAGCTTGGAAGGGAGATAGTGGAAACTGGTAAGAGCTCTACTAAAGGTGCAGGTGAAGCTGCCTTCCTGACTATAGCTGGGGGTGGAGAGTAACACTAAGAAAAGAACAAAAAGGTTTGGCTGAACTCTTCCCTAAAGTCTTAGTAGTGCTTATAGATAATCACTAATGAATTCCACTGGTGAGTAGGAGAGGGGTGGGAGGTGTAGAAGGTAAATTGATGTAATGGGTGGGGATGGTTTTAAGGACTTTATTCAAAGGACTAATCAAGGACTATTCAAGGAATATTCAGAGGACATTCAGAGGACTATTTAAAGGAATATTCAAAGGACATTCAGAGGACTATTCAAGGACTTCAAGGACTAAAGGACTACAAGGATGTGTGCAAAATATGCAAGGATGATTGATTCTGAGATAAGTTCAAAGTATGAAAGTGTGATGATGGATAGACTCTTATAATGGGAGGGGGAAGTAACTGACAACTGCTGGGAATTATTGTGTAAGTTGGAGACAATGCTCATCATGACTGGGATGGGCTGTGAGTACTGGATTGGCTGAGCCTGATGTGTGTCTTGGTCCTTTATGTATTATGTGTAAATGAAATGACTTCTAAATATGTAGATGAGCTGTGTAGTTATGTAAGTGATGGTGGATACTGATGTTTTGTTGTCCAAATCTGTCTGGGTACTTGTGGTGACCATATCTTGGTAACTAGTGGAAATTTCTGGTTGGTGTAAGTGGGTGACCTAGGGTGGTTTGAGGTGTAGAATCTGATTGTGTAACAATATCTTATGTATTGTTGTTCCTCGAGGTGGTTGTTGGTTGTGTTTGATTTCATGTAGGAGAAATATTGGAATCACCACAACACACAAGTAGGTAAATAGAAGTGTAATAGATTGCATAAGAGAGAGGAAGAAAATAGTGACAGATATACAAGGTTTATATATATCACTATATTATGTAAATATGTACAAGTGGTGTAGGTATTGTCAAGTATGTAGTTAATTTCATTCATGGCATGTAACTCTGCAGCTATAGGTAATCTAGTATGTAACATTACCTAAGAGGTTTTGGACCCAGAATTGACCATGAACCCCATACCTGACTCACTACTCACATCAATTTGTAAGTCCTATTCATCCAAGACTGACACTGTGATCTAAACCAGTTCAGCAGATTCCCACTTACCTGTTCCTCCGTTTCCTTTGTGCTAAACAGGAACAGATGCACTAGCCCAAACCAGCCAGGCGCCTGATACCATAACTGCACAGCAGGACAGCAATGTGGCAGAGGCTTGAGCACCAAGGAACTGGTCATTAACCCTCACAGCGTGAATACCAGCTCGCGCTGATGATATAAAGACTAGAGCCACTTCCTAAGAAGTTGTACCGACTGGTCAATTATCCCTTTCTCCACTTTGATTTCATCAAAACTCCATTCTGCTCAAAGAGCCTCACCAAATCCTTCCTGACCCGTTGTATACCTCTCTGCAAGAAGAACAAACTAATCACAAATCAATTTCCAGAAGCTCTATTCCATCTTGTACTACCACTTACTCTCCTCTTTTACCCTTCTGACTTTATTCTTCATTTTCCTTGTACAAAATCCTATTCTATGCATCTTTACTCCCTTATCATACCCTTTTTCATTAAGATCTCTGATCTCTCACTCTCTGCCACTTCTGCCTTTAGGTACGGAGCTATCTCCTTTATTCTCTGTATCTTTCTTCCTCATGTACATATCTTCATCTGTCACCTAAATTTTCTCTAACAAATGAATATAACTTTAGCTTCCAATTCTCACAAGAGGCTACAACACCAAAAAACTATAGAAGCTACACTAGATCAACAGAAAGCTTTTCTGGCAAGCTTTAGAAAAACCAGCTCACCAGTAATCTTTCCCGTCAAGATACAGAAGCCTCAGCTCCTCAGGAAAGCTTCTTGGCAGGCTCACTGTGAGCTTTCCTGACCAGCTGGAGCTTTTATAGCTTGTTGGTGAAGCTACCCAATGGGCTGGTATGCTAGGTAATTAGTACTTGCTGAGTTCCATGGCAACCAACTCCAAAGATTTTGCAATCTGTGATTTGAAGCATTGGGTTCAATTTCCTGTGATCTTTATTCTTGTTTTTACTGGGTGTACCACCATGGGTTTTTGACAAAAAACCCTGATATCTTCACCCTGCGGGGGATAACTTTCCACATGTGAAAATTAAACAAAATTTGCAGTTTAAAAAAAAGTTGAAAGAAAGTTTAAAAAAAAAAACTTTGTTAAACAAATTGAACAAAAAGTTAAAAAAAAAAGTTAAAAAAAAAGTTGAAAAACCTCTTCCCTTGATCTTGTTCAAGAATCAAGAATTTAATGATCTTCTTATCCCTTCCAACATATCTCAAACTCAATCAAATCTCTCCCCGCTCCTAAATATCTAATTTGTTCAATCTCTCCCTTTCCCCATGTAAAAACATCTATAATCTTGCCTTGCTTGACTTCCTTATCTCAAGAATTTTCTCTACCTCCTCAAACCTCTCTCAAGCTCATTGCAATTGGCTCACAGTATTCTGTCACCAATTTGGTGAGAAACAAAATCATCAGTCTAGACTCTCAACTGATCTTTTCTTTCTTTTCATCATAGTTTTTACTAGAGTTGAGTGGTGGTATTTCCGCTGCCAGTCAACATCTACTACACGCATATAACCAATTGAAACCAAAACCTATTCCACCTTGCAAATACAGACTTATTAACAAAATTGATAGCTTGAGAAGAGGACCCAACTTGTACCTGGTATATGATATTGAGTTGCATTCAACCAGGTTGATGGTTGATCCCAAGAGTAGTATGGAGTGCATGTCCCCAGATATGGTTGATGAGCAAACAAATTTGATGCAAGAGGCAAATGGAATAACACACAAGTATGTATTGTGTTACCACAAGACAACACTGCCAGATGAGATCATCTCAGTTTATCTGGGATACACTAAACCAATATAAACTGGGATGCAATAAACCAATTTAAACTTGGTTTATCTCAACCAATTCAATACAATTCCACTACATCCCCCTTTGAATTCTATTTCATTGGTTAATATCAACCAAGTTTAAATTGGTTGGTTGCATCCCAGTTTAACTGGGAAGATCTCATCCCAGCCAATTATGCTGGCAGTGCAAAGAAAAGAGAATTGGCCTATGCCAAACACATTTGGTACCGGACATGGTGAACAGCAAGTTGCCAGATAAACCACTATGGTATGTGGTCTGTGGCTTGGCAAGAGAACCAGAGCAAGCAATGGTGATATTTTCTACACCAGATGTGTGCAATGTGCTTCACCAGATATGGCATGGCTTTTAACAAAGAACAAAGCACTACGTGCATGCCTTTGTGGCAAGCTCTTTTGTACTTTAAGAGAATGAACTCTACATGGTGTGCGGAAAGAATTATTATTGGTTCCATGTTGAAACCCACATATGGTATGTGTCAACAGCTTGGAAAGCATTGTGCCATCACCTGATGTGAGCATATATGTAAAATTTGTTCAAGTTTAGTTGTCCAGGGTCTAAGGAGTAGCGGCCAGGGGTTGGGTCTTCTGGGATTTCAACACCAGACATTGTTGCTTGTTTCAAAGCAAAATCTTTGCCAAAAAGGGGGTGACATTGAGCTTACGTGGGTGATAGTTAGAACTGCTAAGCCATCCAGACCCCACATCTGCACATAGGACAATAGGGAAAGAGGGCCATGAAAGTAATGCGGTTGATACCACCAGCCACTGCTTGTTGATGGCAGAGTGATAATGCAAGCCACTGCTTGTTGGTTGCCGGGTGATACTAATGGCCACCTTCTGTTGATGGCTTATTGACACCAGCCATGAATAAGACACTCACCCTTTTCAACAACCAGTTAATGACCAACCATTGGTGAGTACAATATTATTCCTATGGCTGGTTGATGAACTGTGCCGTTGACAGCCGCTCATTAACCAGAAATTGATAATGGCGAGCTTCCTGTTGATGACTGTTTAATAAAAATTCATTAGTTAGTTCAACCCCTTGCCAATGGCTGGTTAATGACCACAACTCCTTGCTGACGGCAGGTCATTCATTAACTGGCCATCAACATCCCTTTTTTTTTTCTTGTTTAAATTGATGACATGCCAAGGTGTTTTGCGTGTAGTTTAGGAGTGTGTAAAAATGATGAGCTGCTATGTTGGTGAGTGGGGGGGTAGCATTATTGCCAGTGGGTTTTGTCAATATAGCAATTGAAACACCCTCAAACCTGTGGTTAAGTTAAATGTTACAAGGGGTTTATGATTGTACTTTTGGTGGTGGTGTGGTGCTCTATGCCTGTTACTATGCCAAAATCACATTTCTGAGGTGTTGTGAAGGTATAAGAATGCACATCATCCATTGAGTATAAGTGGAGTATAGGAGAAAATGGATGGACTTGGGTTCTGTGCACAACATGGCAACATACCAGGACAAACAGCAGTAAAGGAAGGTTTGCTGCACCATTTCTCCGCTCTTGCTAGTTAACATAGTTCTTTTTTCTTCTTATCTCAAGCTCATTGACTCCTCTTTCAGATTCATTTTCTTTTTACTCTCACATACTTGATTTCCAATTCTCTTTTCTTTTTTTGTCTACATTTTTCCAATTCTTTCTACATAATTGCTTCCATTCTGAAAACCTTGTCTTCAATCAAACTCTCAAACTCAACAAAAACTCAACATACCTCAGATCACAGAACATCAAATCACACTTGCTAAACTCTGTCCAACTGGCTTGTATCACTAGCCCACAACCATCACTGCCTCAATTGATTGCTTGGAGAAGCCGGTCTAAGGACACACCAGACTGGCCTGTCCGAGCACTTCTCAGACATGGCCATCCGACCAGAGGTTGGACAGGCTTATCAGAGCAGTTGAAAGGCAGAGTCATCCGCTCAGACAGGCAAGTCCGGCCTCTAGTCAGTGGCCATGTCTGAGAAGTGCTTACATAGGCTGGTCCAACAAGTCCTTGGACCAGCTTGTTTGAGCAATTAATCCATGCAGTGCATCATCAAAAAATACTTAAATAGGTCCCTCATCCTCCTTCTTTGGCCGCCTTTTCTCATTGAACCACAGTATTCTGTCTCATTGACTTCTTCACCCTGTTTGATCAACAATTCAATCCAATCTCTTTTCATTTAAACTGCTCATTGAATCCTTAGCAATCCAGCTGTTATATTTTTGCCACTTGTTGACCCTGCCAATTTCTCATCTTGGCTCCAGTCAGAATTCTGATCAAATTGCTGAGAAGACAATAACTATATTTAAACCAATCTCCTCAAACATTCTTTGAATAATTTTGTTGTTCAACAAAAACTAACCTTTCCTCATTTCCCGTATTTTTTGTTATCTGTTTCTTTTCAGCTTGTGTCACAGTGTTGCTATCTCTCTATGTTAAACTATTGCCTTAATTTTTATACTTGCTTCTCTGAGTAAATCACTAGTTCTCATTCTCAACTGTTTTTCTTTATCTATCAAATCATACATATTGTTTCTGAATTCCTTTTTCTTTCAGTTCTGGTTTTGTCTTTAGTTCTTTCAGTAATCTGTGTTAAAGTTCTTCAGTTCTCAGTATTATTTCAGTTGGTCAAAGGAAAAATAATTCTGGAAGGAGGGAGGAAGGAAGTGGTAAGAGAGGACCAGACCCCCAAATCCTGGGTGGCAAATGGTGAACAGCTAGATAGGCAGATGGCTTGGTTACGTAGCAACCAGCAATGTCATGTAGCAAGCTGCAGCTACATTCTGGTGGGGACGCCTGCACAATGACCTCATTGTTTTTTCCTGTAGTTCAGTACCTGCATAAAGAGGCTGTGCAGTTGGACATCCCCTGAAGAATATCACTGCAAGCACATTCCTCTGCAGCATAACTCCCTCACTCTTCAATATATAAGGAGGTCCTCTCCCCACCAAGAATTTTGGTTTTCCTCCATCAAAATTACAAGGTGTAAATTTGTTCCTGAACTGCCGGTTGCAGCCAGTGTTAGTGAGAGTTAGTTACAGGATTAGTAGTCAAGTTAGTGAGAAGTTAGTAGGAATCAGCAAGTCAGAAACAGAATCAACCGGAACAACAAGTATTCAGTATAAGCATCAACAAGAAACAGTACAAGCAACAAGAAGTAACAGTATTAACCTCAACAGTAATTAGTATAAGCATCATCAATTAACAGTATAAGAATCAACGGCGACAACAACCAGCATCAGAACATCAACAGGAGTCAACAAATACATCAACAAGTAACAGTATAAGCATCAGCGGTGACAAGAGCTAAGTAGTAGATCAACAGCAAGAGTTATTAGCAGCAACAAACATTGGGTTCAAACAACAACAATTAAATTTGTGTAGACACATTCAGGAAATTATATCAAAAAAGGAGCATCATATTGGCTAAGAGGAAACATCAAGAGTAGTTTCAGTTATAACAATTAAGTAAGTGTATTAAGTATTTAAGTAACCGTAAGTGTGTGTGTGCGCTATCATAAGTAAGTGTGTTAGTGATCATTTGTATTTCACATAAGCAATCCTGTGAGCCTGGGTCTCTTTAGTGACAACAGGAAACAAGAGTGGTGGGCAATAAGATTTATTTCAGTGAAATAAATGAATAGAATAGAGAATTAAAGTTGATTCTTTCTAAGCTCTTTTATTAGAGTGGTTCTTTAAGATATTGTATTTGTCTCAACAGTATTAGTCCTTAAAGGATGCTGGAGAATAAAGTGGAGTAAATCTCTACACTCTCCTCTTCAAAAGAAACTGAAGAAGGTCTGGATGG
>LUKR01001551.1:0-12379 GCA_019395275.1 Puccinia brachypodii
CTCTCTTTTGATTGGATTTCAAAGAAAAACCAAAGGTTTATGGCTAAAAGAAATTATTGTGCGATTAGATTGGTCGATCAAACTGGAGAGATGGAGTTTGATATCCGAGTTGAGATTGAACAAGGACAAGGAAAAACCACAGGATATCCGGTCTTAGTTCCTCCCCCTAACTATTCACCAGTACCCTGAAAACTCCTCTGTCTTTCCCCTTGTCTTTCTCTCCATCCCTCTCCATTCCGTAGTCGTTCTCGCCGTCTCTCTCCTCTTGTATACGGTTTAGTTATACGTTCTCTTATCACTCTTCGTTTAATCTTTCGTCCCTATCATTAATCGTCTTTTAACACCCTTTTTTTAATAGTACCCTCATCTTATTTCGCTTGCTTAATCATGTGCCTAAATTATAGTTTTTTTCTCTTCCTTCTTTTTACTTAGTATTTTCCAATGCTTTCTTCTCCTTCTCTTGGCGGGATACCCCTGCCCCTTTCTTTCCTTTTTTTGGAAGATGAATAAATGCTATGTCTTACTTTTAAATATTCAGCTGTGTACTCTCTCACTTTTATCTGATCTTTATTTTACCTTGGCAGTTTAGTATTTATCTTTCGTCTTGAGTTTCTTTTTCTGGTTGTAGTTTCAGCAATCGCTGTCTCCCAGACTTTTAGGAGTCAGGATAGAAGTTCTGCCCCCAGCACCAAGCAATAGACAGATGAACTCTGGAGATTCAAACTATTTGTGGAAAACAACTCCTTGATTTCTGGAAAGAATGAAATAGTACCATGGGCTCATTCTCCATCAAGAGACTGGAGGTTCCTTGAAGCAGCAACATGGCTAACCAGCACCCAGTCAGCCTTCCCCTGATTCTCGGTTCAGATGCTGATAACCCATCCCATCAGCCAACCCTGTGGGATTCATTCCTCAAGGGATATTTACTTGCAGGCAGTGAGTTCGATCAGCTGCTTTCCTCCATCCTCATCCAAATCCTTTCATTCGTGCTTATTTTACTCTGAGGGCCACACAGGCTCGAGCAATTGTATCGGCACAAGACTCAGCTGGGATGACAGTCCATCCCCTCAACTAGCCAAACCTCTCTCGGAGTACCAATGGCTCTCATACGCTCGAGTCCTCGCCAAAATCAGGGACCTCTCGGCTGGCTTGGTCGAGCTCTTCGGGCCATCGCACGTCGACCCCCCTGGTTCGTCTGTCCAACCGGAAAGAATGGATGGATTGGATAGGCCGAGGCTCGCTCTTTGGTGTCCAAGTAGCCCATGTTGGGTTCAGTTTGTTTCACTTCTATATCCCCCCAGAAAAGCTTCTGATTTTGGACGGTAGCTGATATGAAAGCTTACTGCAACACTTTGCAAATTTGTGGGTGTGTGTGTGTGTGTTATCTAGACGATTTCTGAGTATGCAGCTTATCGTAATTCGATCACTGTTGTCTCTATCAACGATCAACTCTCAGCACAAGCAGCCTCAGAAATTATCCAAACCATTCACCCACGTGCGGTCATCTTGAGCACCCAGAATTTTAACCGATTGACTGGATACCGAGATCATCAGAGACGGTACCGGATCACGATCAGTTCCCGGAACAACTCCTTTGACATTGGCTCTAATAATCCCGCTGATTTATTGCGCTCACCCGTCGGCAATTCTTCAACAAAAGGAGAAGAGAACAAGAGTCAAACGGCGGCGACGGAGGGGACACTTGTGGGACGGGGAGTCAACGTTTCACAGGCTGCAAGTCCGTCAGCAGGTCAGAAAAGAGAACCTCCTGATACGGCTCGACATTCCAATAATAACCCCCCATCGGCTTCTGGCTCTCATCATCATCATCTGCGGTCATCTGAGCCGATCTATATCATCACCGACCCGCTCCAAGTGTCTTCTCAGACCAGATTGAACGCTCTCCGACTTGGATTAACTTTCTATAGTCTTGAAGAAGTCTCTCGAATTGGGAATACTGCTATTATTAACTCCCTCCCTTCTACCAACGCTTCCGATCTTACTCTAGACCCTCATGAAATTATCCAAACTGAAAACCTCAATCCCTTACGGCCAGGATCAAATACTCTGGCCTGTATAGTATATACCAGTGGAACAACTGGTCTGCATTCCTTACCATTTTGCCTTCGTGATCATCAAATAAACTGATAAAGGATTGCTTCACTTTTTTGATAAAAAACACACACAATAATGATCACTATCTCGTATATACAGGTAGTTCAAAACCATGTGTGCTCACTCATGCTAATTTCGCCGCAAACTTGGCAGCCCTTAATCTTTTGGTTGATCAAGAACGACTAAGAGATCTTCGCACTCATGATCTAGTCCATTTCTCTTACTTACCCCGTCAGTTGTTAAGCTTTTTTTTTTTTTACTTTACTATTACCCAGCGACAATATTAACACATTTACTTTATCGCATCGTAACACCCTGTGATAAAAAAAAGTGCATCACATTTATGAGAAACAGACACAAGCATGGGTCTTGAACCAAGGCGGTTCAATCGGCTTTAGTAGCCTAGAAAGCCCGCGATTCTTAGAAGATTTGAGCACCTTAAAACCCACTTTTTTATCAACCACTCCAATTTTTTTAACCAATCAAATCTTAGATCGAAGGTTTCAATTCTTAAACAATTTTAATTCGTTTAAAAATCCTCTAGAATCTTATTTGCTTAATAAAGCTATCGATCATAAACTTAAAATGTTACATTCTGGGTTCGGTGAACAGATTTGGTTGTGGGATCGGTTCGTCTTAGGATATCTTCGTGATCAATTAGGCGGTCGTCTTAAGTGGTAAGCTAAACGTCTCTCTCTTTCTGCGAGAATTCCCATGTTAAAATGTCAGTCATTATAGTATCCCTTCATGGACTGATCAAAGATTACATCTCAAAACCAAAACGTCATTCGGTGATTTCTTTTTTCTTAGGATTGTCAGTGGTACTTCTCCACTCTCGAAGCATGTCGCTGAGCTACTTTCAACCAGTCTGAGCGTCAAGATCTCGGAAGGTTATGGGCTCACTGAAACCTGTGGAGCGACCTGTATCACTGTGGAAGATGTCTCTCATCAATTCCAAGTTGGTCACGTCGGGCCTCCTTTACCTTGTTGTGAAATCAAAGTAAGTATATTGGTAACATCGACTTTATCATTGTGAATTCATTGCAAGAACGCCTATGTGTTGACAATATCAGTTGCTTTTTTGTTTTATTCTCGGATGAGTGGGATTGAAAAGTTGAAGAAGGTTGAAGGACTTGTAGCCAAACGGTCAGAAAGTGGCTTTCAAGAGGGAGAAGTATACGTCCGAGGCCCGAACGTTTCACCTGGATATTTAGTACCACGAACGTCGACGAGCGAGGAGCGAATCGAGCCGATCGTAGATTCCGAAGGCTGGTTTGCGACGGGAGATGTGGGCTATTTGGATGGATCTGGGCGATTACATCTGGTGGACCGATTGTTGACGACGTTAAAGGGTGGGACTCAGACGGTGCTTCAAGAGATTCACAACCAATTCAATCTCATCGACCTGAGCAAGATCGAGCGGAAACTAGGTGAGGCTATCCAAGAAGTGTCCCAGATATTCGTCTCAGGCCGGACTATTGAGACTCACGCCGAGGTCGGAATCGGTATGGTTGGCGAGCTCGTCGGCTTCGTGGTTGTAGATAAACCTTCCTTCTTGCGCTGGTTTGCTATTAATAACCCCCTCAATAACCAGCTTGTGCCCAGGCATTCGGACCAAAGACCTCTCGATGATGATTCCTGTTGTGTGGGTTCAAGCCGTGAAAACGACGAGTGGGAGATCGTCAATGATCCACTCGAGCTTGAACTACCAGATACCCTAGCCGTGGAAAACTCGGATAATCGTAATCTGCTCGCTCTGGACTCTCTTCAACACTCGGATCCAGAGTACCAAACCGAACTGGATAAAATCTGTAAAGACCCTCATGTGATCAAATCCTTTCTTCATCACGTGGGAAGGAGGGGTAAAACTATTGGATTAAAATCGTTAGTTATCTGCTTTTTTATACCTTTCCGCCCTGCTCTCTCTTTGAATGATCTGGAGAAACCACGCTATGTTTTTGACATGGACGACAGACTGAAGTTTGTTTTGTGTATGTGTGTTAGACATGAGATCCCTAAAACGATTCATTTAAGTGCTAATGAGTTCAAAATCATTGGACATAATGATCATGATCATCATCGGTCGATAGAAGTAGAAGAGACCAGAAAAGGAAAATCAAGAGTCACCAATCAGGATTTGTCCGATCCTCACTTGATTGATCATACTCAAAATCAACAGTCAATTTTTTTTAGCTTAAATACTAAAAACTCACAGTTGATTAATCATTTTCTGAATTAAATTTATTCACTTTTCTTTCCTTCCTCTTCTTTCTTCTTGTTGTTGTACTCCTCTCAGCTACAATACATATTTATTTTTATGTTTATCTTGGTCTTAAATCTCTTATAGATCATTAGGACCAACAAAGTGTGGAATGTTAGAAACTTTCATCTTCATGAAAAAAACTTGGTCACTTTATCTATGTAATGTGTACTGTAACAAAATTGGGTTCAACTGGCAAAAGAAATTTTGTAGGCTACATAGGTTGGGTTTTTTTTATAGACTATAACATGAGGTTACATAAAGTTTGATAGACAAAAAATCATCTCATTAATTGTGGTCTTTTGGGTTGTTTCTTGATTTTATTTTTTTTGATTAGTTGATAGGGATACTTATCAACTAACATCTCATATATATAGTGTCATTTTTTTTTCTTTTTCTTCTTTTTCTTAATGGATACATTTTTTTTTATGTGGTGGTTTTGTTCCCATGATCATGATAAGAGAGGTCTTATAATATGTATGTATTTACATACTTTATTATAATAAGAGAAGATTAGTGAAGAATTCTGTTCTCCATTATATTGTGTATTATCCTATCATTGATTGGTGAAAAAAATTCTGAATCATTGACCTTGTCTCTCCTGAGTGATTTGATTGGTAATATATATAGTATGAACTTTGTTGTCACTTTATCTTACCTAGAAAAAAAAAAAAACCTTCCTCACAATTTTTCTTCTTCTTTGTTCTTGAATATAATGGGCATAAGTTGATATAAAGTGACCAACCCCAACATAGAATTTAAATCTTCTAAAAATGATGGTGTGTCTTCATTTTTACCATTTTGAAATGGTTTTTGATTGGTGGCTTGGAAGAGAATATGACTAGATGTGTTGTTCTCTTATATGTAACCTTTCCATTTCTTCAAAATTTTCAATCGTTTGTTTGTTTGTATATTATTATTATTTTTTGTCTGTGAATATTCATAAAATTCTCATTTTCTTTGAAGACAAACTTCAATTTTCATTTTCATTTTCATTTTCATTTTCATTTTCATTTTCATTTTCATTTTCATTTTCATTTTCATTTTCATTTTCATTTTCATTTTCATTTTCATTTTCATTTTTTTTTTCATTTTCATTTTCATTTTCATTTTCATTTTCATTTTCATTTTCATTTTCATTTTCATTTTCATTTTCATTTTCATTTTCATTTTCATTTTCATTTTCATTTTCATTTTCATTTTCATTTTCATTTTCATTTTCATTTTCATTTTCATTTTCATTTTCATTTTCATTTTCATTTTCATTTTCATTTTCATTTTCATTTTCATTTTCATTTTCATTTTCATTTTCATTTTCATTTTCATTTTCATTTTCATTTTCATTTTCATTTTCATTTTCATTTTCATTTTCATTTTCATTTTCATTTTCATTTTCATTTTCATTTTCATTTTCATTTTCATTTTCATTTTCATTTTCATTTTCATTTTCATTTTCATTTTCATTTTCATTTTCATTTTTGACAGATCTCATCAAAATCATCTGCTTGTACATGTTTTAATTTCATTTCATGCTCCTGTGAATCTATCCATCTTATAAGAAAACTATGAACAAATACCATAATTAATTACTTTAATGTGGCTTGTGTTTTCACTCTAAATATTAAATGAATGGATGTGGGGGACACAGTGAGTTTCCTTTACATAGTTTTGAATCAAGTGATGATTCAAAACTATGTGTGTGTGTATTTTTAATTGGGTATAGAGGAAGAAGAATGGAGGGGAGGAAAAATGCTTGGGGCTTTGAGATAGCCTGGTCTTGATAAACAACTTGATCAGATTCAGACTCCAGAACACTCTATTGCCGAACTGCCATCAATAGATATCAGGCAACTCAAAGGAAACTTGTGTTGTTACTTGAACTTTTTTTTATGGTTGTTTTGGCCAGGTTTCCATGCACAGTCACTGTGCAACAAAGGTGAACTATGTACTAAGGCAGAGCTACAATAACAGTGACAGTTGGGCCCAATTTTCTTGTGGTGGAATGAAGAAATGTTTCAGCAAGACTATGGATAGCTTGTGAAACTAGGTTCAGGAAACTCATTGTAACTACATAGTCAAATTACATTAAAAAAGCCCTTCACAAAATCTCACAGAAACATGTTGATAATAGGGGGTATCAAATATGACCAAATCCACTATTATGCAATTGACTGGTTATCAAAAATCCACCATTTTCAAAACCTGTTATTTCTTCACCTGTGATACTTGGGGACTCACTGGTGAAGAATTTTCTTTTTAGTTGATTGACTGGTTTCTAATTGTTGATTTGTTATATTTGATACCCCCTAATATACTTTTTTTCTAATTTTTTGTTTGTGAATTTGGCTTTCTCTTTCATGAGTGGCAAAAATAACGACTCAATTTAGCTACAAGGTTGATGAATGAATGAGTGTACAACTTAGTCCATAGATTTCAAGTTTTGCAGCTTTGTCTCAAGCTTAGATATTTTCAGCACTCATAACCCACTGGATTATTGATTAGTGGTATTGAAAATTGATGTATAAATTCATAAATGGCTTTTGGCAGGGATTATGTAAGCACCTTCCTGCCAAAAGATTTATGTTTATGCAGTTGTGCGCTTATGTTTTTCAATTTTGAATACCACTATTCAATCTCAGGAGATTGGCAGTCAGGAAATTGGCGGGAGTTGGATGTTAAGTTAGTCCCTGAGTAGATTTCTCTATAATTGTAAATGCATAAATATTCTTAACAAGCGGTTGTAGAGGGTGTGTGGTATCTGTGTATCTGTGTATGTGAATATGTACATGTGTCTTTTTTTCCCTTTCTATAAATCGATTGATCGGCCGAACAAATCTCCTAATTTCTTCAAAGCGATCTGCGAAAAAGAAAGGGAAACTAAGTAAATAAGAGAAAGAGAGAAGATACTGTCGAGGATGGGATATGTAAGGGTACACACGTTATAAGAAGGCAGGAGGTGTTGAAGGTCCAACCAATCCACCCGAATCTTAACCAACTGTTGATCAGGATTGAGGGAACCGAACCCAGTTTTCAAGAACCCTTTGACGAATTTAGCTTCTTGGGACTCCACCAAACTAAACGCGCGTCCCTGTTCGTTAGCTCGTGCCGTTCGACCCACTCGATGTACATACTTCTTGATATCGATTGGCGAATCATAATTGATCACGTTTTGGACTCCTACTATGTCAATTCCTCTGGCTATTATATCTGAACATATCAACCTACATTTATATTTATCTCATTGTTATTTTTCGGCGACTTTTTCTTCTCTCCTTTGTCTTATGTGGATATGAAAAAAAATCTTACATGTTGATTTCACCCGCTTGAAATTTACCCAAGATTTTTTTGCGCTGACTAGGACTGAGATCACTAGAAAAGCATTCGACCTTGAACAGAGTACCGAAATCTGAATCCTCCGCTTTCTTCTCCAGTTTGGACGGAACAGATTCTCCCTCGACATCTACATCATGATCAGAAGTAGAAGTGGTGGTGGTTGATTGGAGCTGGTCGACCATTAATCGACAAAGACTCGTTAATCGACGAGCTCCTTCGATCGATTTGCAGAAACATAAAGCTTTCGATATACGCTGTGATTCGACAACTTTAAAGAGTACTAATGGTTTTAAATCCGTCCTGGTAACAACAATATATTGCTAAAAGAAGTCATTCAAAGACATTGTAAGAGATTGCCGGTTCCTTTTCCCAGACCTTCTAGTCAAAAAAAAAGAAGGGCGAGGGCAGGGGATAGGAAGATCGTGGAAAAAGAAACAAACCTTCAAAGTTTTGGGTAAGCAATATCCATGTAATTGATCCACGAAATCGACTTGATCAGGACGACTTTGAATAGCGAAATCCCCATTATTTTCGACGTTTGAAGCTGAAGTTGAGGACGAGATCTTAACAAATACCGGTCGACGAAGGCCCAGATGAGCAAGCTTCACTGGGTCCCTCCTTAGGGTAGCCGAAAACAATAAGATCCGAAACTAGGTTCAATTGGTTTTTTTTAGATCGGTCAGCCATGGAGTAAATTTGTTTCCTGTTTTTCTTTTTGGACTCTGGAGTGTATCAAAATCTACTAACAGGACGCAATCGGCATGGGTTGTGTGTTTCGATGGGTAGGTTCTGGGGGGTAAGAATATGCGACTCGGAATCCAACGATGTTGAATCTTTGAGAGATGTTTTCTTCAACAAATCAAATGGTTCTTCTGTAGGATTGGTTGGTGTTCGAGGGGTAGTAGTACTAGTAGTAGTGGATAAGACTTGATGTAACCAAGCTTGGGATTTATTCAACAATTGATCGGCCTCATCTAAGACCTTAACTTTGAAGAACAGCGGGAGTGAATAAAACAAACAAACAAAATGTACACATTGGATTCAAGATAGTTTATGTTTTTCTTGGGTGGATTAGACTGACCAGGAAACAAAGATGATTTAAATCGAATCCGGGTGTATGATTGAGATGATCGATCAATCTTCCAGGTGTAGCAATCAGTACATCTACTGTTCCTTCTAGACCATCCCTAGAAGAACCTATCAGAGCTTGTTCCTTTACAAATGAATGCTGACCTGTGATAATCGCTGTCTAGATGTTAAATGAAGAGTGAAGCGGTAATAAGACAAATAGAAAAACTTTAAATAAGCTATCTGAAGATCCGTGCGTGACTGTAAATATATGAATGTAAAAATAGAGATTTTACCTTCAAACCTGTTCCTTTAGAAAAACTATCAAATGTATGTTTGACTTGTAGCACAAGGTCCCGGGTAGGTAATACGATCAAAGCACGCAAACGGCACACGACTCGTGACGCTAGTGTCTAGAGAGAAACAAAGACGAATTGATAGGCGAGCCATGAGAACTGATTGATTGATAGAAAGTGTCTTGTCATTCAACTCACCTCGACAATTGGTACGACATAACTCAAAGTTTTACCAGACCCAGTTGGAGCACTAACGCATAGATCTCTGGGCGGTCTTCGACTAGGATATAAGCTTGAAGCAGGCGTGTTCGGGTGAGCACTTAGAGGAGGCATCAGGATTGAAAACACCGCGATTTGAACTGATATAGCATGTCCGACACATGCTTCAATCAGCGAAATTCTGGACGAAACTGTGGGCAAGATTTGTGAGTGGAGAAGAGAGGATTGAATTCCTACCTGCAAGGAGATTTCCGAATTCGAGCTGTTTCAAGCGAGAGATAGATTGTTGACTAAGAGCTAAATTCTGGCAGAATTCGCCCATAGTAGAAGAGGAAGTAGCTCTAGAGGTGATTTGAGACAAAGGGAGTATAGAACTGCTATCGAATTGTACCATATCAAGATCGGATTGAGCAGGATCTACGATTTCCGTAGGATCGTTGATAGGGTCACCCAAGCCCATTGCTAGTCGGGCCAATAGTTGTGGGTCAGGTAATGACGGATTGGTCGGTGCTGGGAAACGTGGAAGTGCACCCGGTTGACTAATCTCTTCGACAATTGACTTTCGGTGAACTTCTTCTTCTTGTTCATCGTCATTATCATTCGTCTTCGACTTGTCTTCCTCTGCAGGCTCGACTGGTGTTGGCTCTCGATTCCTTTTCTTCTTTTTGGAGATTTTCTCTAGAGCAACATCCAAGTTCTTCGGCCGTTTCACGCGTTTAGGCTTTTCTGAGCATGGTTCTTCACGACTTGTAGATGGTTGATCGGTAGTGGCAGGTACAGTTGAGAGATCAGGTTCTTGTTGACTACTAGCATCCTGTTGTTGGGGTATCAGATTTTCGGGATGAGCTGAGTGAAGATGCTCCTCCTGTTTGACTGTTTTTCTAGTTTCAGCAGAAGTAGTGCTCGTCCTTTTTCTAGATTTCTTTCGATCCTTCTTCCGCTTGAGATACTTGAGTTTTGCGCTTGATTTCGGTTTGGGTGCTTCTAGTGATGGCAGTGGGATTGTGTTTGCACCGGTGAAACCGAGCTGTAGACGAGCTTTTTGTTTCTTGGTTATCGGCTGGTTTAGGTCTGGTGTGAGTTCGCGTTCATCAGGGTTTTGTCGGTCGACATGAATATTGTTATTGATATTATGGTTCGTTGTGGTTAGTTCTGCTTCTGTTGCTTCTGTTATTTCTGGTGCTGCTGCTGGTATCCTTGCCGATAGGTTCTTGGCTTCTAGTCTTTGGTTTAGTCTAGAGAGTGGATTGAAGTTCTCCTGGCTCGTTGGCAGTTTCTGCTGCTGCTGATTTGGGTCGAATCGGTTCACCGAAAACATCTTTTCGTGCTTTCGTGTTTGTTGATGCTGAGAGATTATTTCCTGCCAATTTTCATTTTTCCAGAATGGGGGTGGCAGTGCATATTGAATATGCATATCCAGTTACCAGCCACCCAAAACGATAAAACCACCGCGCGTTCACATGAGAAAGGTTGACTGTTAACTTGGAGAGGCTTTCTTTGGCATGGGCGTGCATGGATGTCAGAGAAGCAATCTTGGTTGAATGGTGGCATTAATAGCATTTCCCGTCCCCTCTTCATCGACCACCTCCGGTGACACACTCGCGAAACGACCCGCGGAACCCTCACAATGCTAGGCGCCTAAGACAGATGTGAGCATCTACCGGTACCACGGACGGTTCACAGTGCTGCTATCAAAAGTTGCTAGCCAATGGGATTCGATGGCATCCAATGATGCAATTGCCATCCAAAAATACTGTTAGGCGAATGCCGTCTACTCTTCATTATGAGTCTTGTAGAAGACATTTATCCTCGAGCAAACCTGGCGGCAGTTTTGGCAAGTGTCAAATGTAAATGATGGGCATTTGGGTGGAGGGAAGGAGGGACTTATGGCATGCGCTACATCGGGTGCCTGGTCTGTGAGCCTTATGAAAAATTCACTTTTTTCAAAGCTCTCTGGAGTCCGCCAAATCCATCAGGTGACTATGAAGTCACCCAACAAAATGAGGGGCACATGTAGGAGAACAACATCACGGCCTTTGACTGACTTGCAGGGGCCAAGTAAGGGTGTGACCCGGAGCTCGGGACGGGGCATGAGGGCTGTCCCGAGCCCCAGACCCCGACGATGCCCCGGGGCCTTACCCTTTTTTTGGGGCGGAAAACCGGTGATTCACTTGCACCTAAAATATGTACAATAGTTCAAAAAAACAAAAAGATTAAAAAACGGAACGCCGAAATCTATCGTCTAATCATCAACTGGGATCGAGCTACTTTTTCTTCCCGAATTACGAGAGCCACTTCCCAGAAGATAGCAGTCCGAGTTCAAATGGTGGATTGACTTACAAACAACAAGAACAAACGATACCTGACAGTCCTACGACCGAGGTGAAATTCTTCAAGCCGGTCCCGTTCTTTAGATTCAGACATCCCTCTTCTCCAGTAACAACTACTAGTAGTACTCAATCCAAAGCAAGTAGTAGCGGAAATCAAGTGAATTTCTTTTCTCATCTGCTATATCTATCACCTACAGTATCCATGTTGTAAATAGCATGGTCATTTGCTCTCAGAAATAAACACAAACTTGAAATCCCCCCCAAAAAAACTCAATTTCCAAGAAATTCCTGCCCTCCGGCAAAAAGTGCATTGCCCCGGGGCTTGGGGTCTTGGAAAGGCTCGTCCCGATGCCCCGTGCCCCGGGGTCTGCGTACGGGTCACACCCTTAGGGCCAAGACTGCTTCCCATATGCAGTTCCCTGAGAATCACCAGGCAATAACTGTATGGTGTGCCACATCTGACACTCAACAGGACCCAGGAAACCTCCTATATATGTCAGTAACAAAAAATCCCGGATTTTTGGAAAATTCATACATTTTGGGCGCTCATTCATACACGTTTTGTGCGTAGGCTCGGAGGTCAGCCAAAAATTTCATACATTTTTCGTGCGTAACATTATTTTTTGGGTGGAGGCTAGAATTTTGTACATTTTTTTTCTGTACCATTTTTTTCCGACCAGGAAGCACATAGCCCAAAAGTTTTAGCGGCTATTCATGGCTTCTAGCACCTTGGGCTTTGAAAAATGAAAAATGAAAAA
>LUKR01001553.1:0-12370 GCA_019395275.1 Puccinia brachypodii
AAATTGCTTGCCTATAAGTTTGAATGGCATTCCAGACTCATCTGGTTCAGATATGAAAGGGATGCAAGGGATGGCCACCAAATCATTGACTCTATTACCTGAGATTACTCTTGCATGAATCAAATTTGGACCCAAGTTTGACACAATCAACCTGGTTCCATTACAAAGTAACAATATTTGATCTAGGTTCCTGAGCATTATTGTTGACACCACACATTTCAATGTCAGAATGGTGTGATTCCAGAATCACTAAGATGTGGGCATGGGACATTCCTCTCTTCTGAAATTCTATGACATGTCTTTGGCCTAGTACAGTTTTTCCAAAAATTCAATCCTTGTAAATTTCACTGCAAATCTTCTTCAGCCTTGCATTGAAGACCTGTGTTACAATGTCAGGCCTGCTCTGTGCTGACTGTCCAGGAAGGAGGTTGTTTTTGATTTCAGTCCATTCTGGGTTGCAAGTTACTGTTATGTAAAGATTGGGCTTTCCCTTGGTCTGTACCAAAGCCATGGCATCTTGGAACCTTGCTTTGATGTTGCAAGGGCCACCAATAAAAGATGTGGGCAAAAATATTCTGTGAGCTGTTCCAGAGGAAATCACATTAGAAGGGGAAGAACTATTCATTATAAAGGGAACTGAGACTACATACCTATTTGATGGCCCATTTGAACAGCATTTTGATAAGCATCTACAACACCATCGAATTGTTCCACACAAAAGTCCTTTTGATTCAATGTGGTGTACAGCAACCTCTCAGTTTCAATTTTGACATATTGATCCACACAGTATTGTTGTAAAGGTTGGCCAACCCAATGTAGAAGAGTGCAGTTTTCATGGCAAAAGGCCAAACAATATGTGTAGTAATTCATGGCAGTAGTTAGTTTCATTTCTTCCATGAGTGCAGGGCTCCATCCAAGTTTTCCATTGGGATGTAACAGTACATAATGGAGAGAGTCATATTTCCAATCCAATTCAGAAATCCTTGACAGATTTGCATCACAATATTTGATGATAACATCCCTTGTCTCTGTTGTTGATGGATCATTACCTTTCAAATGATTATCAACAATATGTCAGAGAAGAATACTAGCTCAATGGAAAGGCTGACAGAAAGAATGCTGATCTTTTACCCATATTGCAGCAATTTGGTCACAAGTTGCAAGGTTATAAACTCTTTGATCCACATTTGTAGCATTAGCAGTGAGCCTTCTTCCGGCCCCTCTTCTTATTTCTTAGCTTGTTTACTTTGTCTTTGATCTCTTTTACCTTCCCATCAATCTACTCTATTGACTTTATCTTTTATATCAACTTCTTATCTTGACCTTGCCTTTGAGATCATTTCTGTTAGAGTTTCAGCTCAAGATTTTGAGAGGCGGAGGATGGGGATACTGACTGGTGTGGTGAAGTCAGGAACAAGGAGCAAATGACAAAGATGGGACGGCAAGAATGTGCTCAGACTTGATGTTTGATTACTATTCATAAAAAAAATCAAATAAAAAGACAACAAGAAAGGGCCAACATGTGGTACAAACAATAAAAGCATATACTACTTGAGAATAGAAGCATATACAGTGACATGTAAGTGAAACTACACTAAATGCAGAGTGACAGGGATTGAAATTGAAACTGGTAAACTACCAGAGTGACATGAAACTATTTGAAATAGAGTGAAGTAATAAACTACCAAGCAGTAGAGTGAGCATAAAACAACTGGTGTTGAGTGAGATTGATATAATTTAAACTACTTTGTAAAGCAGAGTGATTGAGAAGATAAGGGCGGAGAAATGTGAGCGGACAGAGACTAGAATTCTGACAATTTCCCATCAATAAAATCTATTCTTGAATTGGCCTTTGAGGTCTCCCTTCATTTTCAATTCTCTCTCTCTATTGAATTTGCCTTGACTTCAACATTCATATCCAATTCTGCTCTCTCTTCAATTTGGTCAGAATATTAACATTCTGGACCTTTACTCTTATCATCAGCTATCTCTCATACTTTTTCTTCTTATCTTGTTTCCTTTCATATCTCTTTTTTCTACTTAGTTTTATTTATTCCCAGTTGTCTAATTATAAAGAAACATGCATGAAATGGAAAATTATATTAAATTTCAGCTTCACACCTGATCATTTCTTAACTTTCTAATTATACACAGTCCCCAGATAGGTTTGAAAAGGATAGACAATGTCATGTTGTGGCTACTAAAGCTGGTAGATGATAGTGGAGTAAAAATAGGAAACCCTAGGGAACAACCTGTTTGTATGGCCAGATACATGTTGAGTCAAATGATAACAAGCAGATTATGTGAATTGCTTGACCATGTCCCATCTTACTTTCTGAACATGATCACTTCATTGACCACATCTCTAAACAAGCTTTAAATTGCTCCCAATTATCTCGCTTGACAGTTTCCCTTGCTAACCAACTAGCTTTTGGACGGAATCTCATTCAACCACATTTTACCCGATCTCCCGATTGTAACTGTTCAGATCAACTGTCCTGATCAAGTTCAATGCTGCCAAGACGGAACCCCTTGGGATCTAAGTATCACTTCAAGATCATGCATTGTCTGACAATACATTTCTGATGCAACAGCATGTGATCAATTGTCGCTCACTGATAATGTGTTTATGTAGCATGAATAATATTTACACGAACACGACGAGCAAATAAAATGATACATATAGTTATATCTTCGAGTTGGTTCAGAAGATCTGATATTTCTCCCTAATAATAACGTAGTAATGGTTGATAATGATATGAGAAGAACGATGGAATTGAACTCATGATATAAAAAAAATTGTAACTCAGGATAAACATATCAAGCTGTTTTTTGAACATTGACAACGCAGAAGAGCAGCGACTATCGGAGGCATCACTTTGCACAAACCAGGTGGGCTTTTGAAGCTTTACTAAGGAGTAGATATAACGAAAGGGAACAGCAAAGTGGATTCATCTTCTCGGGATGGTTGGGCGCTTTGAGTCGATATACGTGTCCAGTTCAATTCGCCAGCAGAAAAGATCCTAGGCTGGATGAAGTTACTTGCCGCCGGCACCAGTCTGGTTGGATTTGCCCGAGTCGTCTTTGGGGTTTCCACTTGCGCTCGGCGGGGATAGGTCCGATGGGCTTTCAGCTTTCGCTACGGTCGGGGCCTTCTCGTCGGACACTGACACTGGAGCGTGCGATTGGGCATCTTGTTTGCTTTTGGGAGCGGATTCTTCAACCTTTTCTGCACCCTTGACTTTATCGGAATCTTTGTCCTTGTTGATTTCAGGTTTGATTTCTTCTAGTTTAGCGTTGGGCACCGAATCCACTACTTTTTCTGCGTCTTTGGCTTCTTTGGCTTCTTTGGCTTTTGCTGCGTCAGTGGCTTCTTTGGCTTTTGCTGCGTCAGTGGCTTCTTTGGCTTTCTCCTTCTTGAGCTTCGCAGGATTCAAATAATTGAAGAGGTTGCGCACAATAGTGGCAATCGTTGAGTGTCCATGGTACCAATTGGCCAAGCATTTTTTGAATCTGACGAAAAGGCGAGCAGCTTGCCTGCCCTTTTTGGCTTCGCCTTGTTTTGGTTCGTCCGGAGTTGACTCCGACGGCTTCGAGGAGCTGAGTTCGGATTGTGGGTGCTCAAGGAGTGGCATTTCTTCTGATGGTATGGATTCTGATAATCTGGAATGACTAGTGGCAGATGTAGGCTTGGCGTTGCCGGATGTCATAAGTGCGGTTTCGTTTTCTTCCTCGAACGGATTCTTGGCCTGGTTGACATCTCTAGTGCCGGAAAGATCTGCGTTCAAAGTACCGACTCCGTGAGTGACAGCTTTTCCTTCCATCGGCCTTCCAAACATGAAGCTTGGATGGCCACACAAAAAGATAAGGATCGAGAACAGTTGAATTTGCATGATCGGTATCCTAGTTAGTGATCAAAACTTGCTTTGGATAAGAGTCGTGGATTACAGTACAACAGAAATGGCTCGCAGGTGTCTGAAGGTTATAAGCGAGTGTGATGTTAGGATAAGCCTTTGGGGCCTTGGAGCAGAAATGATTGCAAAGTTTGAAAGACAACCTAGTAGATTTTGTGCCTATCTGCGTATTGGTCGGGGAGATGCGGCACTGAGCTCCATGGGACTCGATTACCTTTGATAAGAGATACTGTTTTGGGCTTCTCCGGAGCAGCTGTATTGACTGGGGGCACTGTGACTCTAGCCCAGAGCGGCAAGTCAATCTGAGGACTTGGTGAAACAAGGAGGGGCACATGATGTCCACTTTGGAGTTTTAGCTTCTGAATATTATCTCGTCATTTTTGGAGAAATGATATGCAAGAGTCGAAGTATAGTGAAACTTGAAGGATTTTAGGCGCAGTCTTTGCACAACGTAATCAAAAAATTTGGTGGCACGATGGGGAGTCGGGGCCGGTACGTCGAGGTTTATCGGCTCCACTGGCAAAAAATCTGCCTCGGGCTGGGGGTGCCCGGCCGGGGTATGGGGCTACCTTGCGTTCAAAAGAGCAAATGAGCCAACAAAAACCTGAAAGCAGGACACATTGAGGCACACGTGTTGTGCTGCAAAGATAATCTGTTTTGGCCGATTGATCTTGCCAGTTGCGATTCTACACTTATTTTACAAAAAAAAATTGACAGAGGTTTAAGCCCGTAAAACTCAAGATTCGTGTTGACATCTACCAACCCCCAAACTGCACTCTAGCAGACGTAGTAGTAGAAAAATCTATTGAAACCGAATCTTCCTAGAGATAACAATTTCAAAAAAAAAAAAAAACAGTACATAAAAAGAAACATGCATACAACAAAAGCTTTACAACTTGATTGATGATCAGACAAAGAAAAGCAATAACCAACGGTAAAAAGAAAGAGGCCAATCCATAAAAAAAAAATAGAGATTTTTTTAAGATTCTTTCAGATCAAGATTAGGAGAAGGAGATGATATAGACGGTGGATGATGATGATGATGATCAGAAACGGATACAAAAGGGACCGGAGAACAATCCACCGCTCCATTCTTACTCCAAACGTGAGATTTCTTGATCTGTTCTGCTAGAACATTATGATCTGGATCACTAGTAGAGTCATCTTCAAGATGATTAGATTGGCATTTCCAATCTTTAATCTCTATCAATCCAGGTCCAAAGATCCAACAAGTAGACTTAATCTGAACGCTTTCCAAACATCCTAATTTACCCGAATAGATCAATTTACCCATCCATGAGTTCAAGCAATTTGTTGGTGTCACATTGCTGTTATGACTGATTAATCTCGTTGGTGCTTTTTTTCTTGTGGATGAGAGTGACGTGGATGTTGATGCTGTTGATGACAGCGACGATGATCTCCGGTTCTCTTCTTCTCGAAGTTGTTGTTGTGAGGGTAAATGATCCTGACGATCATCATCAATAAAGTCTCGTCGGACAAGGCTTAGTTTGTACTCCGCTATCCTGCTTGTCGAAAAATTCTTTAGCGTGAAGGTTACCGGTATCGTTAAAGGTCTTTTGTTGTCAAGAAAAAGAAAGAGGAGTCAACAAAGTAGCTTGTGTGTTACAAGCGAAAAGCGCGAAACCCTAATCTATTGTAGAGGGGGGATGATGGACTAACCCCTTAGCCAAAAAATCCCACTCGATGAATTGCTGAGGAATCTTGAGATCGACGAAGACCGGGTCAGAAGAAACGCCGTACTCAGATGTCTGAAACTGCTTAACCAAAGCTTTCTGGAGTAACTGAGATTCATGATACATTCCACCGGCCTTATCCTTAACCAATTCTAGAGTATCTCCCACCAAATCTGTGGTTGCTCCAAGTTTGAGATCTGAAAGATAATGATGTCCCAATTTCTCCTTCTTCGATTCCATTGATAATGATGATGAAGTCGTCCTCCAAAATAAGATCAAGTCTATCGAACGACTCGAAGTCAGTGGGAAAATCTGGGTGATTTGTGAGCTCGTCAAACTAGTGAAATAGCTTTCCAATTCTCTCCGACGTAGGTTTCGATGTGATGAGAGGATCGAGTTGAGAAGTGTAGACGAGCCAATTCTGACGGATGACTGCGAGGTCTAAGAGAGAGAGAGAGGGAGAGAAACAAGGAATAGATTGATTCATCAAAAGCCCTGTTGGTTTACAACAGACGAACGTGAAGCTCCTTCACGGTAAAGATATATAAAGGCTGGAAATCAACGACTTACAGGGTGGGTCAAAGATACATGAGAGCGAACGGCTTCGGTTGATACTTGATCAGGCTCCAATTTCTCCTTCATGAGCAATTTTCGTAGCTGTTCAAGCATGGGAAAGGTTGCCGAAGGAGGATCTTCGAGTGAAGAATTTGGAAGAGGATGTAACTCAAACGCCAGATTAACGGACGACGAGGATCCCCTTGGGAGATGAAGTAAAGTACTACCCGACGACGAGTCAGTGTTGACAGGATTAATCAATTTCGCGCGCCAATGTGTACTAATCGTCGATATTTGATATATCTCAATATCTTCTGGTATGTCTAGACAATCGAGCTACAGTTGAGAATTTCGAGAATGTCAAGCTTACGGTCCTCTAAGACACCCGAAAAAACTAGTCAAATTGCCTTACCTGTAGGGTTAATAAGTAAAATGATTCCGGTGTGAGACTAGGTCGAATCAGTGGTGCTATTGCCAATGAAGGGAGCACGGTTAGACAATGAACATGGCGAAATCTCAAGGCTTCCCCCGAAGTCTGATCATTGGAACCACAGAAAACACGAAGAAGTTCTTAACATGTTGCTTCGGGTTATATAAACTACCTAAAAAAAAAGACTGACGGCATGTCGGAAAACGAATAACCAACAAGTAACGTGCCGCCCAACTTCTTCTCCCCGACAAACGATCGAGACTTCTACCGCGTCGTCGTTCCTCAGTTCTTGTGCCAACAAGGCCGGAGACTCGGGCAGGATATGATTGGGTGTTTCAATGATAATCTGATCGGTAGACGATGATGAGTCATGGGACTTCTCGTATAAAACACTAGCTTCACTCGCAGTGTGGGGGGTTTGTTTGAGTGATTTGGAAAGAAAAACACAAGGTCAGTCTTCTCACTACTAAAAAATCTCATTGGGTGCCTATCGCTGAGAGAAGAGAGAGATGACCTACTTTCAGTGGAACAAAAGCTGAAGAGATTGGAATGACTGATGACGGCCCTTAAATCCTTCAAGCCGACTTGACCGCTGTTCCGAATAGAGAGCTTTTGAATGAAACTCTGACCATCATAGATCTCAGATGGCAAGTTTTCAGAACCTAAGATCTCTAGGATTGGTACCTCTTCACGAACACGGACTTGCATCGATTGATCATTCGTATATACTCGCCCTAATCTTTCGATTAACGTCCTTTGTAATCGCTTCCCTTTCTTCTTTAATGATTGTCTACATTCTATTAATGAATCAAATTTAAATTTTACTTCGGCCATTTCAAACTTCAATCTTGCTTTCTTGCACATCAACTTGACGGAAATCTTTTTTCCAAAAAGGAAATCAGTTATATAATTGACCCCTGGTATATGTGAAGGAATGTTTATTGACTCACTTCGCGTTTTTCAAGTGGAGAAAGTTCCAGATCGCAGGCCTGATCAACATCGATATTCGACATCAAAATACCATCGTCATTGTCATCATTGGGGAGGACTAGAGGATCCAAATTTGACACTTTGATTTTGATATTGATATTAGTGACCTTGATCGAAGTTTGCAAAGGATTCCTTAAAAACAAATCAAGGTAAAAAGGCTCTTAGAGAGTTTATGTGGATATGCATTTGTCAGCTTTTTTTCCAAAAAAAAAAAGAGATTGACCTAACCAAAAATAAACATACCATTTACGACCGCGACATTGGCATCGCTATTCCCCGTCTCGATGAGTTCAGGAATACCGGTACAACGAGAATTGAGTTCTTCCCAAACGGCTGGCTCTATGTGATCTTCAAAGCCTTGAAGATGATTTTGGTAAGGCACACGAATCTTACAACGTTCGATATCGAAGATCGATATATCATCGTTCATCATCACCAGTGTCCTCGGAAGAGCGGTTAATGAAGGATCAATCTCGATCGCCTCCTTTAATATAAATCAACAGATGGACAATAAAAAACAAAACTGCGAATTTGTTGTGAAAGTATGGGGTATGGACTCTTACTTTATATAGCGTTCGAAATTTAGTGAGATACAGTCCATCATCTTGATCAGTATGACCGGAAACGATACGTCTCCTGATGATATTCCAATATCGACAAAGAGGAGAGAACCTATCCGAATCGGATACCTCCTGCTGCTGGTGGTCGAGTTCATTTACCCGAGCGAACTGAAGATCCAAATAATCTTCTACAGGTTCCCAGCCAATAAATAGGGGAGATTGGTTTAAACAAATCTTGGATAACCAAGTCTGGTCTGCGTACTTATATCGATGGGAGGCTAGGATTAGATATAGTGGGCTTTGGCGAGACGAAACGATTCGTGATACTTGTTCATAAATCAATCCCGAGATCAATTCATTATACTATTATCAGTCCCCAGAAGAAAAAAAAATTAGTCACGTTGTTGACAAAAAGAAACGATAAGAAGGAAATCGGGGCGTGGAAAAGAATGATACTGACATTCGTCGCGATTCGGATCAAAGAGCTAGCCATTAGATTAGGATTTCCGACAGCTTTGGCCATCTCGTAATAGATCATAACGATCCTCAACTGACTAATAGAAGGAGCATGAACCGACTGATGATGATCATTGAAGAGGAAGCGTTGAAGGTCGATACTAAGCTTAGTACGTTGACTGAACGAGGATTGTAATAGAGTACACAAGCCGATCATTTGCTATAAAAAAACAATCATCAATTTCAGTAATCGGAAAGTGAAAGGGAGAGGTTAAACTAACGGTGGCAGATGAGTAATACGACCATGCTTGATCATTGAAGGCATCTTTTCGTAGATATTCGTACATTTGACTGGCGAATTTATAGTCGGCAAGAATGAACGAGAAGTCAGCGAGACGACGAGTTTGAGCTTCTTGACTTTGATGAGGATACCTATGAAAACCCAATAGTGGACAAAAGGAGATCAGAAGAATATTTCTTTAAATCATTAATAAAGTAGTGGTTTGATGATAGACGGACGTGCAAGTCGTTGGATCGTAGCGGTGTTCAGAAGTCGAAGAAGAGCTCCCTCCAGCTCCAGGAACTTTAGACGAGAAATATTTCTTGCCAACGCTAAACAGTCTCCCCGTAATTCCTTTTCTAGAAGCAGCCAACTAACCAAAAAAAAGGACGAAGAGGAAGTGAATCATTTGAAGTAGCCTGTTAGAAAAAGGGGCGACGGACGGTATCGTTCCATTGTTGGACACATCTTTCGATGTATGGAATCAAGCTTTGTAACGTAAACTCTCGTAGAAAAACTTTTAAGCCTAAGATATCTTCTTCTGAAATAAATTCACCAGATCTATCCTCATTCCCTTTCTCTGGGTCTTGATTATTATTAAGTTGTTGTTGAGGTTGGTGTGAAAACTTTGACCAATAATCTTCTTTCTTCTTCTTCATATGATCATCATCAGTATAAATAAAATTCGGGTCACGATCGACGATTCTTTTCCTTTTAATCCACTCAGAATTTTCGGAATTAATAGAGATAAGATTACAATTAAGCCCATAGATATTCTTAATGATTTCAAGCAACTGATTAGCGCGAGGTAAGCCGCCATCGACCTCGTTATCATCGATATGATGGACGAGTAAATAGTATCTCAAGATAGAACCAGTTTCGAGCCAGGTTTGAGAAGCGGAATTCCACGCCTCGCCGTCCTTGGCAGTCGCGAGATGGAGTTGTTCGAATTCCTTTAAGGGGTCCGGGTGGTTAGTAGAGACGACGATCATGGCTGCTAAGGGGTGAGAGGTGTGATCGTATTCGACAATCGGACGATACTCGAATAAGAGCTTTAAGAATCCGATGTACCATGGAGTAGGAGCGTGAGGATACTCTTCGCCGTTCTCCTCTTCACTCGTTCCTATCCATTCGTGGTCTCTTTTTATCCATTGGTTCGGTACTACGCTTGCTGTTGCTGAGTTGCTGGGTCTGCTATGGATCGAGTCCTTGATCCATGTCGAGATGTTGGGCTCGGTGAACACCCTTTGGTCTAGTGACTCTTTGATCCAGTCCGTCTCATTTGTTTTTGGTGTCGCTCGGTCCACTTGGAAGAAAGACAGTTTCAGGGAGTCTAAGATTGTCGTCGAGTAATTCGAATGCCGGACGCTGACTGTTAACAGAAAGAGAAAAAAAGCAAATTCAGATATCTGTCCATGCCAAAGGAAAAAGGAGAAAGGAAAAGACCGACCCCGGTCGATGTACTCGAATGGGCGCAAGAGGCTGACGAAGTTCTCGATCCTGTTCTTGGTGCATATCTCCCCGCCCAGTCCCTGGCTAGCAAACACGGCGATTCGTGGGCTGAAGGCGGTCTGTATGGGGTGCAGTCTGCTGTCGTCGGCCATCTTCTGCTTCTTTTGCTTCTTGCTGCTACTCGCTGGCTGGCTGGCTGGGTGGTGGTGCTGGTGCTCATGTCAGCAGGGCATCCACCGCTTGTCTTTGGTTCATCTCACTCATTGGGAGAGACACTACATATATATTTCAAGAAGAGAGAGGAGATACAATGGTTCACCATCTATAGGTAGGAATGCGAAAGTTCTGAAATTGGTCGTCAACAGAGTCGATCACTTGAGCCAGCTGAGGTTTTTCGGGAACAGTGTATAAACTATTGGAGCTCATGGAGGGGGTGTTCAAGAAGGGAGAAGGAGAGAAGGAGAGAGAAGGAGTAGAGAAGGAGAGAGAAGGAGTATCACAAATATTAGAGACCGAAATTGAAGGAGCAATAGTTTCAGAGCGTTGTAGATGATCGATATTATTATTGATCCTGATCGAAGCGTCCATTTTCCCGGTTATCAAATCAGACAGAGTGGTAGAGAGTGGAGGGGCGTCAAGACTGAGTAAAAGCACCAGTTGGACATGTGCCCCCAGCGAATACAGCAGCGGTTCCAGCTCGGCCACCAAGTGATGATTGAGTTGGTTGGCCATGGAATCGCGAAGGTCGAGGACGAGGATGGATAGGCGATCGAGCGAGAGCACCTGGTGCTGGAGAAGCAGGCCACAGCGAGCGAGGGTAGTGATCCAGATCGGCTGATTCCTGTTTGTTGACCGTCTGGCAACCTCCAAGTCTTCGCTCAACGACTCCGAGTACTTGATCCCATCCACTTCGATCCCATCCACCCCTCTGCCTACTTCTCGACATACCCGACAATGCCGATCGACTTTCTCTGCGTTCATACACAAGACCAAGACCATCGGAGATATACCTTGCGACTTTCCTTCTTTTTCTTCTTCCTCTTGGTCATGAGATCGTAAAGAAGTCGCCACGAAACTGATCAGCGATGCTTGGACAGCATGTGTCGTACTACTTCTGGATGGAACAACGATCTCGAGGTGATGGGCCTGTAAGATACAACGGATTGTTCGCCTGTGAAGTTCCTCTGGAATAAGTCTATAAACGACCAATTCATCAAAATTCATGTAATTATCAGTTTATCATCATACACAACATTACAAGCGGCCAATCAAGTTATCACTCACGAACTGCTATCCAAGTTTTTGACCACCTGTTTATCCAATCCGTATCCATTCCAAAGTTTTCTCTGCAAGCCCGGATTAGATTTTTGCAAGCTGCTGCTGTCGTTTTCTGGTGATTGGTCGATGGTGCCAGAAGAACTTCCAGTACACTCCGGTAGTTTAACAGAACACATACTAAGTTGACTATGATTATCACTCGGTCAAAACGCGACGACAGAGCTCATACAATCGACCAAAAAATATCCAAAAAGACTGGGAGCCAAGATTTCCGACAGGAAACTATTTTTGCATCGCGCCAGTGTCCCCGGGAGGCCAAGGCGGGGGCCCCGTTTGTTCGGAATACCGTCGGGCACAAACCCGCGTCGCGGGACGGTCCAAGTCGTCCAAAACGCTCTCAATCTCTTTCTACTTATATTGCCCTTGGCTTTCAAGAGGCTTGCTCTCAATGATGAACGGGAGTTCCAACGCGGGAATGGGAATCAACTTTTTCAGGCTCTTGGGGATGAGTGGTTGGTGTTCAAACGGACTAGGTTTACTCTGAGATGGGATAGGGGCACGTTAAAACTCGAGTGACCATGTATTATCATTGGGGAACTAAGGATAGATGGAGAAGTACACGAAGGAGAAGAATATGGCAGAGGAACATGCGGCTCAGAGAGCATTAGGGGGGACTGTGGGTAGACAAGCCTGAAGTTCGCTTAAGAGCGGAAGGGAACAGCTAATTTAAGGTGAATGGATGCCCCTATAACCCGTTCAAT
>LUKR01001556.1:0-12342 GCA_019395275.1 Puccinia brachypodii
CAGAAAACCCTAAAAGTATTGTATGTATTTGTGTATGTGCGATGTATCTACGAGCGGCATGTCAGCTTGTTTTCAACTTTGAGAACCCTAATCATTGAAATAGCAAGAACGATTTAAGGTACCATAAAAAAAAGGAAAGAAAAAAAAAAACTAAATCTTGTGTAACATCGATTAAGTACACATTTATATTCAGAATCTCATGGGGAAAAAAAGTAGAAACCGAATAAAAAAAAAGGACAAGGATGTGTGACAAGATATCATTTCTTTAAGAAGAGGAAGAAGAGGCCCAACAACTATCGACCAAAAGTTTAAAGAATTGCATATGACGATGGCCGATGATTTTAGCCCCAGGTTGAAGATTTGAAGAAGAGGCAGAAGAGGAGTGCACATTGATCAAGAGATTCTTGACAAGTAATTGGAACTTGAGATGAAGGTGATCGACTTCGGAGGGTGAAGGAGAAGGAGAACAAGTAGTGGTAGGGTGAGGCGAGACTGAGTTAGAAGAATCTGAAGTTGGATGATGATTATGCTGTTGTTGTTGTAGAAGGTCGGCTTGGATTTGATCGATTAAGAACCCCCTCAAGATTTTCAATGTTTTAGGGAATGGGACGTTCATTAGTCTTAACCAATCAGCTAAGCGTTGTTCGTTAAACGTAGCTTGATCTTCGTTGTCTTGATGGTGATTTCTATCATTTAGATCGAATGTAGAAGAGACTGAATTAGGGTTATCCGGGGTGGTTCGTTGAGTGATCTCGCCATCCGATTTGAGATACCTGAGAATCAGTTGAATTCCTTGGCTACTATCAGCCCACTCCATCACCTCTTGCTGATGGTAATGTTGAATCTGAATTAATAAGCTTCTATCCAAGAGCGATGTACTTGAAAAAGCACAAGATGCAGAGGAGGAGGGAGAGGAAGGTGAAGGTGAAGGGGATTTCGGTCCAATCTCCTTTAGACACTGATCATCGCCATAAAACCTAACCAAATTCGAGATCTGCCATTCTTGATCTGGGATGTATTGTGTAGTTAACCGAGTCTGATAATCAACGGCTGTTTTCGAGCAAGCAAAGAGTGCCAGATAAGTAGGGAAGATCTCAAGTTTATCCTCTAATAGACATTGAAGCAGAGTGGTTGAAGCATAGGCTGATAAATCGACCACCGAGCCTTTTCCTTTCCCATTTGTTATTCTTCTTCTTGATGAGCTTAATGAGCCAAGATAATCTACCAAGCCGATAGATTGTTCATCCAAATCAAACCCTTCGATTAACTCGTACAGGTTTTCAGGACCATCATCTCCTTCGTCACCCATCGCTAGATTTTCATTTGTTGACTTTAACTTAATGGCCCTTCGGATCTCTCGTGATCGTAATCCAAAATGATCGATTTCACAGGTCATCATTTCTTCGGCTCCTCGGCCTCGACTCGCGATGCTCTTAGCTCCTTTCGGATCCTGAGAGTAACTCAGATGTCCGACTTTCCTTTTTACCCATAAGCTCAACGATCTTGAGAAATAGTTCCTATGGTACAAGTTGGTAGCTAGGTCCAGGATGAATGGCCAATACCTTGGGGATTCCACCTTGACGCTTTGAATTACTGCCATCTCGGGAACCAATGTTGGAGCGGTCAAGAGTTTGGTTTTCAATTTTTTTTGCTCCGGTATTGGTGGTTCGACACCGATCATCTCTGCTTCCCTGTCAATTGAGTTTGAGGGAATACTACATCCAGAAGGTTCTTCCTGGATCTTGAGTTTGACGGGTAAAAAGATTAACTCCCCTTTTCGGTCAACGTCGCGAGCGATCAAGCATCTTGGTTCGGCTGCTAGGACCCACAAGTGTCGCAATGCCTGTAGATGATGTACATGATCATCACTGCGACTAGGGAAAATTGGATATAGTGCACAAACCAAACAGGCCACTGCTCGGTTGGACGTATTGAAGGTGTAACGCCCTCCGCCCAGGAACAGCAATCCAAGCGCGAGATGAGTGACCACGTGAGTGCCATAGCCAGTCGTATCCGTTGTATTACCATGTGCTAATCGCAATCGCTTCAGTAGTTCCAGTTCTCCCGTACCCGCCATGACGATAGCAAGTCCTAAGGTGACGACGTTGTGGCAAGATCGAAGACAAGTTCTCCGAACTTTAGCTTGTACATGCAGAGCTAATTCATTCAATTAAAATAAATAAGAAGAAACAATGTAAGTAGATTGGAATCAGGATAAACGCAAAATCAAACTCACCAGGTTTCGAGATGGCTTTAAATAATCGATCGTAAAGTGTTAACAGTATGGAATGAACAGCGCAATCAGCGGATCCTGCATACTTCAAAGCCATGGCCAATGAAGCCCCACAGATGATAGACCAGTAAGACATCTCCCAATCGGCCCTTAATTTTTTCTTCTGTTTTCCAGCTCGTTCTATAGCTTCCAAGATGACTGGAGGTACAAAAGATTCCATCCAATTCATGTCCACCTTGATAGAATACCACATGATCAATCCTCTCGCTAGAGTTCTAATCATCAATAGATCCGGTCTGATGTATTCCAGCCTGGCTGGCGTCTGCGGGATCTCACATAACATGGCCGCCTCTGACCTACCAGTTTTGAGATATAACAAGGCTAAGGCAAGCGTTGCGGATGGGCTGGTCACCGAAACATCGATCGTCGTCGTTGGTTGGTTCAGGCCCGGTAAAGGGTGAGCTCCATCACCTTGGATTAAACTTTTGAACGTTCGCATCAAGTCTTTATGTGCTGGGGTATCAGATTCCGTGCCTTTTCCTAGCATCACTAGCCCGTACCCAAGCCCCGCGCAAAGCGTGTACGACTCCCGACAGCCATCTGGGGTATCCGTCAAAACTCGCCATGTCCTTCCCATTTCTCTTAACATACCGTCAGATAACCTTCTATTAGCTGTACCCAGGTGTAGGATACCGAAGCTAACGAAGCCTGCCGATTGAGTCAACGGACTGACTTGTAACTGAATCGATTCGGTCGGATGCATGGCTGGCACGTGAGCTGCAATGATGCTACTAACGCGTGGATCAGCAGTACCGATAAAGGCTGAGGATAAACCGAGGAGGACGCCGATCGAGGTCATCTCGTGTTTTGTTTCGAGGTACCGAAAGATTTGCACTCGATTGATCGAACGTAAGTGTTGGTTCAAGCCGAGCCCTAACAGATAACCAGCATGCCGATCGTCTAGTTCTTCGGGGCGAGCAAGTGAGATCTGAGAGCTATCAAATTCTTCCGGTCTGACGGATAGACTTAGTCCCGCAGCAACGCCTGCATGGAAACGTGGCCAAGCAAGTGGTTCGACTTTGGCGAGATCCGGTTGAATTAATATCGCTGGTGATGAAATTCTGATGTCTAGCTTGATCATCGGTACACTAGCTGCGACGTTGGAGTCTGTTTTGTACCAAAGACATGCCCCTCCAAATGGCAAAGACATCGTCCTCCTTATGATGCCTACGAAAAAGTTTGAATAGTGCCGGGCGACATCGGTGCTATGGTGATCAAAGCCGCAGGATTAGAAGCGCACTGATGTGTACAAGGATATCGATATTATGAAAATCACAGCGATGCGCTAACCTGGTCATTTCTGCAATTGATTCGTGCATTTTTACTTTCACCTCCTGGGTATAGTTCAACATTTTAGCAACGTCAATTATTCTCATATCATCACTGAATCGGGCAGCCACGCTGTGATCGGAGGACGCTTCTTCCAATGAGTGGAAGTCGACTTCTGTCGGTGGAATGACTGGGTCTTCGATCGGAACTGCGGCGGTACACAACTGGGAGATGGACGGTGGAGGTTTAGTGGTGATCTAAATGAACGATCCAAAATGTTAGTCCAAAACTTATGTGTATACGGATTATGCCGGTGCTTTGCCCGAAGAGCGAAATTTCTCATAAAAGTTCATACTGACATGGAAAGATGAATTTGATCGTAGGGCAGGGCGGCGGGCATGAACTTGGTGATCTTTGGTGACCGCTTCATTTGCCTGTTCCGTGAGCATAGCAAGATCCGGTCGCCCCATCAATTGATAGCACCGAGCAGATAGTCCTTGTGGTGCCCTATATTGACAATATCTCAATGCTTCTTTTAGAGGTACCGCAATTCCAAACCATAAATCATCGAGGTCATCGAGACCCCATCCAAACCTATCGATTTCGATTAAGACACCTTTGGCAGCCTGTATCAGGGTTTGATCAGGTTTAAATAGAATTCGATATAATTTGGTGATTCGTTTCGTCCGTCGACAACTTTCTGGGCCTCCATAGAATCCTACGATTGGCTTTTGATAGACTTGACCTGGATTGAAATTATCGTCACCCTTATCAAAGAATTCGTCAAAATGTGATCCAATCGCAAGACGGATGCGATCCAAGTGATCACAAAGATCTGGCATTTTGGGTTCTTCCGACTTGACTGAACAGCGAGCAGGTAAACTGCCTGCTGCGTCGATGATACCATTCAGTGATCGCTTCAAGCTATCTGACCAGTCAATCCAACCCAAGGAGCTAGACAACTTCAACATCATCTTACCCAGCGTAACATGCTGGTCTAGACAAGACATCGATAATTTCAGGTCAGAATACAGTCGAGCCAAACCGATCATGACTTTCATCTTGAGCTGAGGGGTGAGTGGCAAGCCCCGACTGACAGTTGGCTGTGATCGACGCTTTTTGGGAGAGCCGGGGGGTTTTGTTTGCGAATCGTCAGTTTGGCTAGATGAGTAATGCCGCCTGAGTCTTCTTATCGACATGAGATGGTTCAACACGGGGTCAGAGCTCAGTCCCTTGATTTGGCTAACAATGCTTCCCAAGTCAGGCTCAGCAGAAGTCACTGATTTGTCGCTGTTTTTGTTCCCTTGTTGAGCTTCTTCTTCTATTAAAGCTTCATACAAGACCGTCTCTAGGCAATCGATGTTAGACTTGAAGTTCGAACTTTGCTTGATGTAGCGTTGAACAAAATAGGACACCTGGATGTTCCCGATCTCCTCAGATAAAACTTGAAATACTTTTCGAATGAGAGGATCGAGAGGCCACTTTTTAAGATCTGCACAGATGATTTTGGGTGTGGCACCTGAAAAATGTTTGTTGGTTGTTGTGCGTGGTGATAGGAATTCAACATGATGGCTGATCGATGATTTAACACTACGTTCGGCTGAACAGACAGTGTCTGGATGGGGGAATTGATGTAGTAACGCTGAATCGGCGGAAAATATGTCGAGGAGTCCAGTATTATTCGAGAACTTGAAAAGGTCATACACATTCGGTCGACTGCACAAGACAGATCCGATAGATGTCCCCTCCCAAGGCTTTCCGACAGACCTAATCGAAATCGAATCTCGGGTTCTGGTCATTCGGAACACGTGTACTGTTGCTTTGGTGGGGATACAAACCGCTAGGTAGGCTGTTGGTCCACGGGAGTCATATATCGTAGCGTGGATTGAAGGTAGTTCTTCGGCACTGGGCTTATAAATAATAATGACGAGATTGTACATGATAACTAGTCAGAAAACTTCTACATATCATGAATATATTCTGATCGCAAAGCAAAGTTAATCAAGAAACTTACGTCAGGCGACCGGGAATTTCCACTGTCTCTAGAGTCTGGATGACGAATTCTGGCTCCAGAGCTTCGTCAGCTAAATGGCCATCGATCTTTCGATCACTAGGTTCCGAATCCATGATTCCGTCAAACCATTCATCGAACCCACCACCGGCCTCACGATCCAAGCCCATCGAGTGACCGAATTTATCTGAGTTTCCAGTTCCGATTCGATTGCCAGACGCAGCTCCCGACATCATTTCTAGCTGTTGTTCGGCTAGACTCTTCCTATTGGATGATTTAGCCATCGTATTTCCTCCTGGAAGTGCGGTAGATGGTCCAACTGACGATCCAAAGGCAAAGCTCGCATTGCTTGCGTTACTCACAATGCTTACTCTTCTCCCCCCAACTACGTTGGAGTTCGCCGCTGATCCTGCGTTCATACCTCGTTTTTTAGTTGAGATCGAGCCTGAAGGGTTCCCCTGAGAGTGACTCAAACTTCGCCGTAATGAAGGGTGTCCTAAACCTCCGAGGCGAGGCAGAGTGCGATTAGTTCTGGAAAGGGTAGGACTGAGTTTGTGTGCATCCATGGAAGGTTTGGAGACCTGACGAATGTTCCTCAAAGGTTCGACGGGCGAAAGCTGACTTCGCGATGCAGGATTTTTCCTGGGGCTTCTTCGCAATTGAGGCTCTTCAGTGAGTATGGGGTGAGATGGCGGAGTGGGGGAGCGTGGAATATTGAGGAAGACTTCATCTTCGATGTGATCCTCCTCTTCTTCTTCTTCTTCCTCGGGAATACCGACAGGCGATGGGCATTCGAGAGGTGATATCAATCCGGACGCGTTTGGGGCGCTCGATGGTAAACGACCATAAAGAAGTATCGTGAATCCTTCGGTCGAAGCTGTGATGCAAACTGGATGATGTGGATCGATCTTAGGGTCGGCCACGTAAACTACCGTGCCGGAGGATAAGGCGCAACCAGGTCGGCGGGGAGGAGTGACCAATGGCACCAGGGGTATGAAGGCTTTACAAAACGTAGGAGATGTCGCGTCTGTTCCCGTTGCACTTTCGGTAGATGTTTCCGGTGATTGAGTGGATTGAGGGATTTTTTCTGGTAATATGATCCTTTCCGTGGTTAAGACGGGTTGGATGTAGTGCGTACATGGATCAGAAAGTGTCCACAACATTGAGGCCTCGATCTGTTTGCGCTCTGCCCAGTACCGAGCCAGTTCAGCTGATGCATCGCGCTCATCAGCTCCTTCCTCTCCATCTTCGAAATGATCGTGATCGGGAAGTGGATGATCCTCGAGATCAGGACCTGTAAAACTGGACCACAAGTGTGTCTCATTTTCGGTCATCATACTATCGAAACCTAGGAGCTCTGAAGTTGAGCCGGGGTGCGCGGATGATGGCAATCGACTTTCACCAAAAGTGCTTCTTCTTCTAGACAGGTTCCTTAACTTGAGTTGATTCGAAGGACCAGGTGAGACTTGAGTTGTCCTGATAAATGGCCGAGGTCGAACCGAGGTTGGCTTTTTCATCATCATCACACCCCGTTCGATCGGCCAGGCTCTTTGAATAGGAAATGGGACTGCCAGGGTGTATTCCTCCCCAGTGTCAAAATAGATCTTGAAGACTTCGGATAGTAAGACACACAGCGCACGAACAGGAGTCGTGGTGGATGATCTCCATCGTTTCTGCTGATCAGAGCGCTGGGTCAATCTGTTATCGGACCAAGGCTCGGGGGTAGAATTTTTAGATGTTTCAAACTGAGTTGATTGCAGTTGATCTTGAACGGTAGCAGAGGACTCTATGGAGCTGGGGGGGTCAAAGTAGGCAAAAAGGGCTTGAATGACATGTTGCCTCGAAGTTGTAGGTGTGGAATCTCGACTGAAAGATGAGTTGGTAGTTGAATAATCGAATTTTCTGAAAATCAAGCTTCCTTTCGACCAGATCAAGGTTGACGCTTTCCAGCAGAGTTCTTCATCCTCAAAGACCGGATGAGAGTTAATTGGCTCCGTGTGGGGACGATAGGTCACGGGTGAGCGAACTATCAATCTGTTGATACCGGTTGACCAATCCGAATTTTGTTGGTGTTTTTCGTCAAGGAGAGTAGGCTGAGTGAGATTTTTCTCTAAACTGCGCAGTGAATCTAGACAAGAGAATGGGTTTGGTGGTGGTCTAGGGGGTGGTAGGTGAGACAGGATGGGTGAGTCTGGTTCGGTTGGGAGACTTGAAGATGAACGCTTCTGGTGGTTTTGAGAGAAGTAAAGCAGTCCAGGTGACAAGCCGAGCGAGTGATTCGAAGAATTGGCCATGCCGTCGATCGATCTGGAAGACGCGTCAGATTACGACGAGAGTGGTGGTTAGTGAGTAATAGTACATAGTTCGTTGTGTTTAGTCACTCACTCACTCGTGTGCTGAAGTTCTCCGGCGATGTCCAGGCGCTCCCTGGATTCCTGGGTGGTAGTTTCCAAAAATTCGCCAGCCGGGCGCGATCGAGTATGTTAAGCGCTGGGGTGCCCACTGCTCAGTATAAATGATTGATAATGACGTCACCGCCGAAAGTCAAAACTGGGATTCGCCGAGCTTCTCTCCACAAAACCCAGTCTGTAGTGCCCGGAAGCTATGGAATTTTCATTGATTTTCTTTTGGCTGAAAAGCCCACGACACACACATGAGAAGTCATGAGATGTTGGGAATAGATAGAATGAGAGCTCAAAATAATGATTATCAACAAAATTATTGAGAAAAATGGGTGCATCATGGTTTAGAAAAAAAAAGATTATTTTTTTTTGAAAATATTTAATTTTGTGTTTTGGTAAAAAGGGAATACACAGAAATCAAGTATTGAATCTAGAAAGAATGATTATAAATGAAAAAAATGTAACCCAAAATTATTGAGGTTTGGAAAAACAACACCCGGGAATTGGTGAACAACACCCAACAACCATTGACGGACGGTTGGTGGGTGTTGTTTTTCCAATTCAACACGTGCGTTTGGGTGTTGATCAGAAAGTGTTATATACATACATAAACTGATTATCATCATTAATTTGCCCTCTTATCCATATCATAGCACCATTTATCAGGTTGACACCAATACCAAAGTTTTACGTGACCTTCACCTGAGTGTTGAGCAACGTTTATCAGTGAATCAGGAGTGGTAGCGCACTTAGAATCAGGATGTTGTGCTTCAGGAGCGGACCAAGCAATGATCAACAAATCAATGGTAATACAAGACCCTAAACAAATTTTTGTTTGACATGCTTGGGTTGCGCTACCAGTGGAACTCAAATGTTCACTTGTACTTTATGTCCTAAAAAATTCTGTTATTACGCCAGTCTCCTCCAATGTCTAGGATCCTCTAAACATACTAATAACAGTAGAGATCCTTATAAATGTCCAGCTTCTTCTTGTAATAAGGCTACTTTCCCTTCCCTCAGTTCTCTCTTGGTTCATAAGGAGAGGGCTAACTGTGGACTGGATTGGGATACTGTTAAAATTGCTTTGCTTGATTGTTATATTTATGACTTATTTGATTGTATACAAAATATGTAAAATTTGAATTGACTTTATTTAAATGAGGAAAATACATTTTACAACAGTCATGTTGACTTGAAAAACTAAGCAGCCTATAAATAGTTCATGTTTGCATTTAACTTAGAAAAAAACGAGAAAGAAAGAAAAAAGACAGGGTTCACATTGGTAGAGTGGAAGGTACATACTATAAATTCTCCTAGAGCTGGCTTTCTCTTAGCTCTGTCACGGTCAAGTCACATCAGTGGCCTCCTACAAATGAGTTGTACTTTTGTATACATATTTATAGATTAAAAAATAAATAAACAAAAACAAGCACTTGGTAATAATCCAAACTAGAACATTTATTTAAGCCTAACCAAAAAATGGTCAACTCAAGGAGCCCACACTATCAATACAGTATTGTTCTCCTCCTGCTTGCATTGCATTGACCTCATTGATTAATCTGGAATCTTCTCTCAATCATTGTGGCCTCTTCCTACCCGCCAGTGCCTTTCCCTTTTTGCCAGCAGTGATGTACTATTGGATGCGGCAAGCCAACACCCAAAAACACCCACCTCAGGTGTTGGATTAGGATTCCAACACCCACAAAAATATATATATACATATATATATATGTTCCAATGACACCCAAATGTGGGTGTCAAATTGGAAAAACAACACCCACCAACCATCTGTCAACGGTTGTTGGGTGTTGTTTGCCAATTCCCAGGTGTTGTTTTTCCAAACCTCAAATTATTTGGGCTTTGTGGGTGGGCAATCTGTAGTCAAAAATCAGTAAATGTGGCATTCTGGTATATAATCACCCAATTTTGACTGCAGATTGCCCACCCACCAAGCCCAAATGATTTTGGGTTACATTTTTTTCATTTATAATCATTCTTTCCAGATTCCATCCATGATTTCTGTGTATTCACTTTTTACCAAAACACAAAGTTAAAGATTTTCAAAAAAATGGTTGTTTTTTTTCTAAACCATGATGCACCCATTTTTATCAATAACTTTGTTGATAATCATTATTTTTAACCTTCATTCTATCTATTCCCAACATCCCATGACTTGACATGTGTGTGTTGTGGGCTTTCCAGCCAAAAGAAAGTTAACAAAAACTTTCTTTTGGGCACTGTACATACTAATGATTTTTTTTTTTTTCTAAACCATGATGCACCCATTTTTCTCAATAACTTTGTTGATAATCATAAACTTGAACTTTCATTCTATCTATTCCCAACATCTCATGACTTCTCATGTGTGTGTTGTGGGCTCTTCAGCTAAAAGAAAATTAAAGAAAATCAGCTTCCAGGCACTGTACACCTCTTCCTTTCATAAGTAAATAAAAAATATTGCCTGTGCTTTGTCTCCCCCAGACCTCTCTTACCAACCCTGCTTTGAACCATTGTGTTGAGTCAAGACAAGTCCCCCAGAACACTAATAATCTGATTCACACAGTCCAACTCATCCCCACTAGACCAAATCATACCAGACCAGAATATTGAGTCTATAAATACAGCCATCTGCTCTCATGGGTCATCTACATATAACTAAAAGAATGGCCTCTGGGGGCCAAACAACCCTGAGTTCATTCCATTCAATCCAATTCAAACTCTATGTAACGCCGGCGTCAATAACAATTCAAAAACTGTTGGGCAATGTATCCCTGGTGTCAGTGGTGGACCTCAACACCCCCCACAAGGTTCAAATAATACCACTCCCCAAAATTGGGGGCAAATACTAGTTATGAGATAAAATAAGAATAGAAGAAAGTAGAGTGACATAGGGAAAAAATGAACATTATCTAGTCAACTATCCCAGCGTGTAGAATCTAATCCAATGTTAACCACGTCAGAAGTAGCACCTACGATGCGAGCATAAAAAGCGGGTGCCAAGATCAAAGCTTTGAGGAAAGCAAGAGTTTGAGCGGGATAATGATGAGGATAAGCGATGATTGTATACAACTTGATCAATCTGAGGTTCGTTGGAATGTTCAAGAGTCCAGTCCAATCCACATTAGGTACGCAGATATATGTAATAAAGTTGATCTCCATTGAAGGTTCCAGTATCAAGAGTTCCGGGAATTTGTGGATCCCAAAGTGGAGTGATGTTTGGTGAGCCTTCCACCATAACTTTTGGGCCTTGAATCGATAGATCGGGTTTAACGATTTATCTTGATGATGTTGTTGCCAATAGATCGAATAATTTATCCAATGTTGTACCGCTGGTGAATCAGAAACGATTGATGTCTCATGGGTTAATGAACTTGATGATGACAAAGAACGTAAATATTCATCTGCCTCCATAAGATCTAGAATCAATAATCCGTTCACTCCTCGCCACCATTGTGATCCGCCTCCTCGTTCAGCTATCCGACCCGTGGAAACCAAGTATTCGATAAATTCGACGATTCCCGATGTCAGGTTTCCATAGCTATTCGCAAACGACCTAGCCTTGCTGAGTCGATCCCCAACCGGCAATTCCAAGGCTGCCTCTTTGCGAGTATCCACCTCTGAGGGTCGAATGGGCATTGTCATTGGGTCTGGTGTGTGAACTAACGTCGCTTGTCTTCAATCGTTCAAGCTCTTCTGATAACAAGACTTCTGGGAAATTTCGTGAATTCTGGTTTTCGTCAAGCAGAGGGAAATGTCGTATTCAGATCAACGGCGTTCTTAAGCAAGGCTAGGGACGTCTATGATCCCCGCGATCCGCGGAACCAATTTCAAGCATATCAGCTATCCGAGGGTACCCATAGCCGTCGGATAAGCTCCTGAACTTCCAGAGAGGTCGCCGTCAGTGATCCGGCCTCCCTGATATTCATGTCGGTTGGCTGAAACTCGGGAATGTTATGCCACGAATCCTAATAATGAGATGAGAAGTAGAAAACTCCCCCAAGGGGATATAAATTTCTCAAGAACCCAGTATTCATAGAAAAAACCTATGTACATACTTGGGTTGGTGAGAAACAAAAACCCATAAATCCATAGACTATGTATATAAATAGGGTGAGAAATCTATCAAAATGTGACATGGGAATTCATGTCATAACAGGGAAAAGGGTGAACTTCCTCATGTGAGATCAAGGCTTTCCAGCCCCAGTGTACCAGATTCTTGGGGTGGACCCAGGCCGCAATTCCCAAATTTCCCGTCCAAATCTCGGCTCTACATAAATACAGCTAATCCGTAAAAGCTTGTCCTTTCGCGCGCGATTTTTTTTTTTTTTTTTCACAATTTTTTTTTTTTTCCGATTTTTTTTTTTTTT
>LUKR01001561.1:0-12309 GCA_019395275.1 Puccinia brachypodii
CAAGAGGTTGATCTGGGGGGGGTTGAGCTGTAATTTGCTTCCTCTTCATGATGCTGAACTCAGGGATGTGGAGGGTTAAATGAGGAAGGCAGTACTGGTAGGCTATTCCTCCTCGGATGCTCCCCTGAAGTGACTCAAAAAAAAAAAAAGACGGGTGGACCCGGGTCCACCCAATAAAACTCGGATACGGGCGTCGGGATTGCCTTGACACCCCGCCCGAACACCCGGGTCACACCTTTAGCTCTACGTCACCTGGCATAAAGAATTTATCTTCCAGAGGGTTCATTCACTGATTCCCGAGTTTTCCAATAACGACCCAAGTTGGTTTCCCGGCCAGACCCCCACTTGTGAGAATAAAGGTTGGGTTAGTGGGTGGAAGTGTCCCCTTACCGCCTTCTTCAAGAATATTTATGTGTCCAGGCTGTGTGATTATCAGTGACTTCGCTCCGCACTGCTATTTTCCCGCTAGCCTTCAGCGCTCCACGTTGAGCCTGATCTATAGTGTAACAATCCGCAGGTGAATAGGAATCTCCGCACTCCGCAAGCACAATTACACAAGTGTATAGATAAGGTCCATAACACTCTTCCAATAACTATGATAAATAATCTGTAAGATTTTTGTACAATAGCGTGTAGTAAAATCCTAATAATAATGATAATTGCAATGTATATGATGATAATCTATGATTAAGAGAGAAAAACCATGACCTTCCCCCCCTCCTTCTTTCCTTCCACCGCTCTTCCATTCCCACACGATCCTGCAGGTCTGCAACCTTTCCCGCACTAGTCCGCCAGCTCCGCCTGTCTCCCTCACGCTTTTGTCTCAGACTCCGCTCCTCTCCAACGCTTGTCCTCCCACGTCCTTTGTCTAGCCCCCGTTAGTCAGTCTCTCACCAGCACCTCCGCCCCAGCTTCACCCGTTGGTGGAGCCCGCTTTGGCTGCCCTGATTCACCTGCTAACGGACCGCTGCTACCAGTCCACGTGTGTAGTCTGCCACAGTCCAGCCCTGTCCTTTTGATCCGGTCTGCATGTCCGCCTCAAGATCCGCAATCCATACATTTCCGTCCGCGCGCATCTTCCTATGAGCTTTTCTTATCATACTTTTCTGACATCATCCTCAGTGCTTATGTCACCGCAGTGCATTCCACACTCAGCTTTGTATGTTCCACGCTCAGCTTTGTGCATTGCTGCGCTCAGCTTCACCGCCGTGGACATTCTACCACGCCTGCCTATATAAACCACCACAATGCCTCCACCAGTTTTGGAATAGGCGTGTTGATTGGGCACCGGTGGTGCCCGTTTAAGATGACAGAAACATGGAGAGAGGGAACCCCATCCAGGGGAATTGTGTGGCTAGAAACCGTAGCAATTAGGCTGGGTTTGCTCATGTTAATGGAGTTGTGTTTGGTCAAAAAAGGATCAAACTGTGTCGTTTGGACCAACAACACGGTAACGCAAGCAAAGTTGGTCTCAAAGAAATCTAAGGACGCTTTTGTCAACAAGGAATGGAAAATATTGCAAGCCCTGCTCATCAACAATCAATTGGATATTACCCCAAAAAGAGTCACGTCGAAAGACATCCGGGAGGACGCATTGTCAATGGGCATACAAACGCATCACGTCAAAGAAACCAGGGTGTGGTTGAACATCCCTGATGATTTGATCCCTTTCCTGTTTCATGTGTAGTACTTCTTGTGTAGCTGTTGTCAAGACCCTCCATATGTCCATTGTCGGGTTTTTCTCCTCTGTAATGTAACATCAACTCTGCTTCCGTGTAAGAATGCCTTGGCATGTAGGACGAGCTGTTGTCTTCTTTCCCCTCTCTCACTTTCTTGCATAAGCTCATCATGTTGCTATCTTGTCCACCGGCGTTTGGGAAAATCTCACATTTTCTGCAAAACGGATTGGAGCCTTTGGCTCCATCGGCCGCTTCTTTGCGCATAATCTCTGCGTGGAGTTGGAGCACCTTGCTCAGTTGCAACAGCGCCGTCAAGAAATATCTGGTCTATCACTCCTCCAAGGGCGCGAGGGCATTTACACTAAAGACGGAGAAGGTGGAAGTCGTTCTTATAAAGAACCGACAACGTGTGAGACTTAAGGATCACTACCGTGAGTGATGAGAAAGAGAGCCACACCTATGATGTCGAGACGAGTGTTTGTGAGCGCAAGTTGAAGAGACAAGACTTGAATGAATTATGCACCTTATGAAGAACCGACAACGTGTGAGACTTAAGGATCACTACCGTGAGTGATGAGAAAGAGAGCCACACCTGAAAGAAACAAGAATGATAAACAAGTGAGTTGAATGAAAGTGATAACGAAGTGAAATGAGAGATCAGACCTATGATGTCAAGACAAGCGTTTGTGAGGGCAAGTTGAAGAGACAAGTGAGATAGAAACTTGAATGAAGAAAAAGAAATTACAATGGATGAATTAAGTTGTGATTTATGGTTCTACAAGATTAGGTTTCAGATCACCAATTTCTCATTGATCCCGCATCTCAAAACGCCGCAGTTGTTCAGCCAATGAGTCTAACCCCCTGATACTTCAATATACACTTCCCTTGACAGTGGACGACTTGGTGTCGCATTATGGGCGGGGCAAAACGCGTACACCTCGAACAAAGGCAAGATCTCGGCGAAATCTCTCAAGAAGTATCTCGTTGGTTTGAAAGCGTGGCATCACTTCCACGCGGCAGCCTATCCAGATTCAACAAAGGCTTGTATTGACTTGATCCTAAAGGCCTCCTCGAAGCTAGACACCGTGACCACGAGGACGCCGTTCAAGCCACCAGTCATGGTATGGCAATTGATGCTCCTTATGACTTCCTTATACGGAAAATCTGATTTCAACTGCGCAGTCTTGGACCTTTGCATCGTGGCCTTTTGGGGCCTGGCGAGGTTGTCAGAGCTGACGTATGACAAAGAAAAAGGATTGCTACACTATGACAACTCGGCTCTGACGACGGACGTGACGTTCACAACCACGGACAACGGCCTGGGCGAGCTGGCCGCAATCAGCATCTGCAACGCCAAAACAGCTGGCCCAGGGGGAACTCAACTGCTGCTACTGGCCGAACAACCCCACATTAGAGCATCTCTAACGGTCCTTCTGATGCGGGACCTGGGGCCGACTTCAGCGGGCTGCAAGCCTTTTTTGGCCTCTAGCGGCCATGCTGAGCGAGCTGCTGATGGCTCCGGGGGTGGACCCAAGCTGCCCTCGGCTGCTACTTTTGGCAGCTTTGGCATCCCATCCTCCAAGCTGCCATAGCCACCTCTCGGTCCATCCGTCGTCCCATTTCCCTTTTTTTTATGCACTTCTTGATATCAACACCACATATCCTATACCAACTACACCAAATACCATGCCTCCCAAAAGGGTAGTACTCGATCCGCTCCTCATGGATATGAACCAAACCACCCCAACCGCAAATAGTCGTACAATGAGAACAACTCACCCCAATCCCCATGCAACCCCCACTGGCTTGGTGCCCGCAACAACTCCTTTGATTCCGAGTCAAATGGATCCCCATACCACTCTGGTTCCCCAGCCAGCTTCTTCGAATGAAATCACCAACAAGACTGACGATGCTCCTAAGAAAAAGGCTCTGAAGTGGACAATTGACAAAGATAAGCAGCTCTGTGCTGCTTGGTTGAACACTAGCCAAGACAGTATTTTTGGGACCGGTCAGAAAGCTGGAACCTTTTGGGAATGGGTTCACCAGCTTTATACCGATCTCGTTGTTGATTACAACAAGGAAAATAAAAGATCAAAAACAATCAAACCGTTGCCAGTCCAACTCGTCAATGCAATTGAATGTTGTTGGGGTCACATTATGAGGGTCTGCAACAAGTTTGGTGGATGTTATTCACAAGTCAAGCGTTGCATGAGGAGTGGGATGAGCCGAGATGATATTGTAAGTTTGCATTTCTACAAATTTATATTAAAATAAACATTAGTAAATTTTTTGTTTCCTGTCAGCTTTCCGAGGCAAAAGAACTGTACAAATCCGAAAACGAGTCTGCCTTCAATCTTGATCACTGCTGGGCCATTTTGAGAGAACACCCAAAATGGCAGGCAACACAGCAGGAGATCGATCTCAGACAGAAGAAGTCCAAGGACCCGCCAAGTAGCACACCTGCCACCAACAAGGCTTTGCCATCCAGTCCTCAAACAACCACTCAACCAGATGAGGAGGACAACCGTAGTGCCCTGGGTTCCAATGCGCGTCCGGAGGGCAACAAAGCGGCAAAAAGGAAGTGAGAAGAAGATGTGATCTTGCAGAAGATCATCAAGACCCAAGAAGAGTTGGTAAAGATATCAAAGGAGCGGTCAGCATCTGTGCAAAAAGTGTTGGAGGAGGCTTTGGAGGCAAAGAAGTTGGAGGCAGATGATTGCATCATGGCGATGGATCTGACTGGGATGGACGAAGAAGCTAAGGCCTACTGGCAAAAGAAAAGGCGCGCAATTTAGGATCAACCAGAGTAGAGAAGTTGTCTTTGTTGTAGCTCACTGATTTTTGGTAGCTCACTCCTCTGTTGTAGCTTGCTCTCATCACCCTTGTCTCATTTAAACATGCCTTCTTGCTACAGCTACAAAAAAACAATCTCTCTTCTCACTACACAATCTCCCTTCCATCTCGCTTTTGCTTGAAACTCTCACTTCCTCTCTCTTGTCTTCTTTTCTTGCAATCCAAAACCACGCAATGTGATGCTTTTTTGACTTGCACTGAATGATAATTGAAAAAAAAAAAAAATGCAGGAGTTTGATAGAGAGAGAATACAAAAATGTTTATGTAGAAGATAAACATGAGAGAACTTTGCAATTGAGAGAAGAACAATCTTGAAACAAAAGAAATAAAAATTTAATCGTCTGATTTGTCGGTTTCATCTCGGCCTAATTGGCTCCAGAGGTGTTCAACAAGGTCTGCCTTCAAGCGGTTATGAACATGAATGTCTTGGATCCCGTGATATTGCAAGAGAAATGAGTCAAAGTCGGCGTTAGCTGAGTTATCACGTCCAATGGTGGCTTGTGTGCGAGCATTTTGATCATAGACAAAATCTTCTTCAAATTCCGATCCAGCTTCATCCTCCACCGTCATGTTATGGAGGATGATCACTGTCTTCATAATAATACATAAGTCGGGATGCTTCCATAAGCGGCCGGGGTAGCAAATAATAGCATTGCACGCTTGTAACACGCCAAACGCACGTTCAACATCTTTGCGATATGCTTCCTGCATTTTTGCATAGTGTTTGTTTTTTTTTCCTTGAGGATCCGCAATCAATTGAATGAGGGTAGTGTATTTGGGATAAATACTATTGGTGAGATAGTAGCCGAGGTTGTAGGAGTTCCCATTAACGGAATATTCAAACAATGGGTTAACTCCATCTTGGCATTGCTGAAAAACGGGTGATCAATCGAGGGTGTTGATATCGTTTAAAGTTCCAGGCAGGCCGAAAAATGCATGCCAGATCCACAGGTCGTGGGTCGCAACCGCTTCGAGAATGACTGTTGGCTCCTTTTCCTTGCCGCTGTACTGACCGTGGTCTGCAATGGGGCAATTCTTCCAACCCCAATGCATACAGTCCAGAGAGCCCATCATGCCTGGGAACCCTTGCTTTTCAGAGACCGCAAGAATTTTAGCAAGGTTGTTTGCATTTGGACTTTGCAAGTATTCCTTGGTGTAGATTTTGACCAAAGCCAAGCAGAAATGTTTGAGACTTTCCAGCGCAGTAGTTTCACCTGTGTTGGAAGAGAAGAAGTATTGTTGGAAGAGAAGAAGTATGAGTGAAAAGCAAGTGAAATATATTTGAAAACAAATAAAATACTGACTGATTCTCAGGTATTCATCAATGGAATCAGCGCTGCAGCCATAAGCCAACAATCTAAACGCTGCTGTGACCTTCTGTAATGGTGAAAACCCCAAACGACCGGCCGCATCCCTTTTTTGAATAAAATAGTCATCCTCCTGTGAAACAGCCTCGACGATTTTAAGATAAAGTGTTTGTTGCATCCTGAAGCGTCAACAAAACAAGTAGTCTGGGTAGGTCGGGTTTTCCGAAAAATAGTCGTGGTAGAGCATCTGATCACCTTGAAGACGGTTTTGATATATTTCTCTTTGGTCAACTGTTGATCCGCCATGCTTTGGTTTTGCATTCATTCTTTTCACAACTAGTGCGATAGAAGTTGACAGGGAAGCTAGGATCTCGTCGTCGTCCTCGATCAATTCCATGATTTTGATAGGATCCATTGCGAATACAAAGGGGCGAGCTGTGGAATGGTTGGCTGGTCGGAATCGGTTGGCTGGTCGTGCTTGAAGGAAGGGACGTCACGATCAATCCACCCCTGCCCACATCCACAGTCCATATTTTGGACTGTTGTGACATGTGGGTGACATCTTGGGACATCTACTCCCGGGCTGCTGAAGTCGATCCGATCCACCCCCAGACCGTTAGAGATGCTCTTATATGTCCAGTACGAGCGATACGGCGGAGGCTAGGCGACGCAGGGGTGGAGCGGACTTCGCTTTTCGGTTATCGCACGGCGGCGGGGCGACAACATCTCACTCGCAGAGCAGTCGTGGCGAGAATTCAGGAGATACTATTGGTCAAAGGGGAGGCAAGACTCTTGGGCCATTCCTTCAGGGTTGGCGGCGCGTCTCTGCGCCACGCGCTGGGAATGCCAGACGCAGAAGTCCGCGCTCTAGCTGGTAGGTGGACGTCCCGCTGCTATTTGTTGTACTTGAGACCTTACTCGCAGTCAGATTTGACCCGCACTCGTGTTGTTTTGCGTAACCTAGTCTCTAATTGGAAGAAGATGGTTGATCCGTAATGTAGCTGCTTGCCACGCGCGTAGAAATGTTGGTCTCATTGTTGAGGCGAGTTAGGGGTTTTCACTCATGGCTCAGGCTCCCCCCAACCCTGAGTTGATGGGTTTTGTGCCTGATCCCCCCTCCCCACTCCTCACCCCAAGACCCTACCCACCTGCGCTGCCGCGCTACCTGGTCAGGCTAGGAGGAGGGACACCCCTCCCCCGAACCCTTCTTCCCACACAGGCAGCGGGTTTCGCACAGCAAGGGCCTTCACGGGTTAAGCTGGACGAATGCCCCTGCCGGTACCAGTGGCGAGCCAGCGTTAGTGGATCATGTGTAACCTAATAGGTTAGGTTACAACATAGGATAAAGGGTGAGCAACGCAGGATCGGCGGGCAACCAACAACAAGTATTTACATAAATAAATGTGATGAGCCGAAATAGACAGCAACCGGAAGGATTTGAGTACCTGGCCCTCAACTAACACCACATCTCGAAAGAAGCACTACATACGACTTGCTTCCCGGCACAGCTTGCCCAGGACGCAAGCTAAAGTGCACAAGATTCGTGAATCATGGGTAGCCCGTCACATTAACTGTAAACCTGTTATGTTGGCTGAGTTGGGCGTGGTGTCTCTTTCATTCTTCACCTCATTCCTTGTCCCATAGGGATCCGATGTCCGTTGCTGTAAACTATCTATCCACTATGTTTTTCAAGCCAGCATTCTCACCGTTTTATCCTAGCCACTGATCTCCATTTCAGCTTCTAATTTGAGTGCCATAACGACTATTTTTATTTTTACGAGAGAAAAGCTCAGGAGGACAAGATAACTTGTGAAATTTTTATGTATCAGGTGAAATCTATGAACCCACATGCAAATAAATACGAAGTTTTTTGACCCATATTACTACAAGATCGATGATCATTCTATACCAAGAAAATCAAGAGACAGCAAAGCTAGATTAATGAAAATTTATGGCTTTAGACCACCTGTGTGTTGTAAAGAAAACTGTGAAGTGATTTTTAAAAACATTTTTTTTGTCCTCTGCCCTCTGCACTTGAACCGACTTCACCCTAAGGTATTTCATGGTTGAATTGAATGTTCATAATCTATCGGCGAGGACCAAGATGATCCACGATCTTGTCTGCAGGAACCCTGGTTGAATCCTTTCCAGCTCGACGTTTGATCCACGGATTGATCCACTCGATCAACATATCGATCTCGCCCTCCTGATCCCAATTATGTTTTACACCTTCGACCAGAACCAAATCAACACTTGTGCTCGGGCTGGTATTACGGAGTTGTTGGTCAAGCTTCTGAGCATGTTGAACGGCCACCGTACCGTCTGCTCGCCCATGAAATAACACGACCTGCGAGTTTTCTCGGATATCTTTGACGCATTCTAACGAGAGTTTTTTGGCTGTTTCAACTTCCTCTAGCTTCACCACGTAATCTCTTCGCTCATTGAAGTCTGGACCGGCTCGATATCTTAACCAGACGAACTCTCCTTCGTTTTCTAACTTGGTTTGCTGCTCTTGGTTAAACCGCGAAAGTCCAACGTCAGATGTATCGTATCGAGCCGATAGTGAAATCATCAATGGTGGTCGATCGACGTTGTCATACAAGTGCGGTTGATTGATTTCCATCTGTAAATCCTTGAGCGATGCCCATCGGAAGCCGACCCCTGAACCTTTGGAGTGTCCGACAATGGCAAGGACTTGGTTGAGGGGTGGAGCGAACGTGCTTTTAATGTGACTGATTATCTCCTTTAGATCGTTCACCTCTTGCTTTGAGAGTGTAGATTTGTGGTAAGAATCATACCATCAAGAAGGCTAGTGTGTATTAGCTTCAGGAGACTAACCTCAATATTGCACCACCCGGTCGTTCCACTGCTTTCACCCATTCCGCGAGCGTCGTAGGTCAAGCTTGAATATGAAATCTTGGAAAACAACTCGCTGCATGGCCCTCGAGTCGCATTGTGCAAGCGACCGTGCAGAAGGATGACAAGTCCTGGAAGTAGCGGTGCAGGATGGAGCTACTGAAAGGAAGATCAGCTAGATGAAGGCTCAATCCCAGGGCATGCTACCCGAAAATCTCAGGGGGAAAGGAGGGCGCTCACACGAAGGGATAGAGATATAGTTACGCCATCGGACAAGCTCACTTGATGTCGAGTAACTGTCGCCATTGGGGTTTGCAGTAGCCCACGGCCAGACCGACAGGGGTGTGCAAGCGAAAGCCCGGAGCAGCTGGAATCCCCTGCGGATATCCGTAGAGCTCATCCGCTCCGCGCGCCTGGTCAGGTACAACTCCACCCTAGCTTAATCTGCAATTGCTCTGGGTCAACTCCGTCCAAGCCCTAGGGATTGTTTTACAATCTTCATCAAAGCTTTGAGATATTCCGTCAACACCTTGACCAGAGAGCCCCTCACCACTGCACCGGACTGCCCGACGTCGCCTAATCTAACAGGGTAGCACCTACCGTGGCTGGTAGCAAGTAAAGCCCAATCCACTGAACCGTGTTTTCATATCATTCAACCTCATTTTCATACTTATGTACTATGGTTGGCTCAATACCGACCGGAAGTTCCGGGTGTCTGTGCCATGTGCCGAGTCGAACCAAGCGAAATGCCATCGTCGTGCCGAGGGCGGCAGCCCCGCAGATGAGGGCCAGTCCTTCCCCCTCCTAGCGATCGGGTGGGGAAACACTGCTACATTGCACCGGCACTCAGCTAGAAGTTAGCGGCCAATTCGGCCTGTAAGCTGCGCGCATGACTTGTTTATTGTTCTCCCAAAGCGACATGAAGCAAAAGGATTACCTCCAAACTCAAAATCGGAAAACAATTTTTTTGTTTCCTTTGATTTTGGGAAAAAAGAGGCAAGTGGATTGGTTATGCTCCTTTGCCCTCAAGTTCCGCAGTGCATCTATGTGAATTTCACGATCAATAAACCTCATAAAAATAAAAAGCAAGCAAATGTTATACGTGTAAATGAATCACCCGCTCCCCATGACCAAAAATGTTTATCAAGACTATACAAAGAAATTTTGAGATGATGATTAGGAAACCTTTTAAACCAAGTGGGGACGCGGTAGTACAGGTCAATACACTAGAACCATCTCGAGCTGGATAAGAATTCAGCTCATGTCCTGTCGTCTTAATTAGATGAACACTGAATTAGAGGAGAAAGTTAACTACGAGCTCTACCGACCCAGATGGATAACCACTGCAACCCAGCCATCAGCACAGCACATCACTGCTCCAAGCCAGCCAAGTTCGGTTTCTAGGGGTACTTGAACGCCGTGTATGAACGCTCTGGCAAGATGTCGCTTGGATGTTGATGTGGGTTCGGGGAAGAGGGAAGGAGCGAGGCCCACTAGAGCACCTCCTAGTGAAACACGCCGTCCTGTGAATGGCGAAGTGTAAAGCAGATTGTAAACTTCTAAGTCATAATTAAAACGAGTTCCTTGTGAATTGACTTGCCGCTTTCATTCACTGGCCCAATTAGAGTTTGTATCACAGGAATGTTATCGGGAAGATATACTCTCAAAGGCACATTTCGGACACCATTGCCGTCTGGCATACGATCAATCGATGAGTTGGAGGGCTGCGTCTGAGTCATAGGCGCCGAGTGCGGACTTGATGGCGATGGGGGAATGGGTACTAGTTTACTGGCAACGAGCCAAAACTTGTCGAAATCGTCTGGTACGATAGTTGAGGATGAGTTGATGGAGAAGAACAGCAGATACCAGGAGAGGTGTGATTGAGCGATAATAAGCGATGGATGCCCCAACTGAATTCACAACGACTTTTGAAAATAAGCAAACGTTCTACCAATCCTTCCCATAGCGACTCTGCCTCTCGTTGTCTCAAGTTAGTCACTCTTCGCGTGCTACCCCATCGCACGAAATCTGCTTCCTTGATCTGTGTATTCAATTGAGTACTGGAAATCTTTTGCCCGTTGGAACATCTCTGTATTATTAAGATGAATATCAACTCACCTGACTCATAAATGCTTCTCGACAAACTGGAATACTATTTGGCAGTAATCCTCTATCAGCTGGCACAGGATTAAGGTGTACAGTCACTTGAAGTGGTAGTCCTAAGGATGATGGGGGTAGTGATGCTAGCAGGGTATCGTAAATTAATCCGATCGGCCAGTGCCTAAAATCAAACAATCCGAATAAACCAATGATTAGTAAGGGTTAGTTGAGATTGGGATGACGGGCGATAAAGTGTTGAACCATTTCAGAGCAACTTTACTGGGGGCATGCTCAAACCAAATGTTCTCCTCCTTGAGTGTAAACAGGGCATTATCGTCCAAGCAGAGGCCGATCAGATTAGTTTTGACAATCGGGACCAGCAGGCTCAAGTAGGACATCCTGGGAGCCGAAGTCTATATAATTCACATCAGAGGAAGGGGGCGGCCGATATTCGTGAGCTGAAAGGATTCGAACACCGAACGAGGATCATCTCACCAACGTAAAACGCCTCAACCCCTCGATCTGAGCCGGGCGGCAGTTCGCTCGGCTCAAGCACAAATGAGATCGGAATCGAACCTTCCCAAATCAAGCTGCGTAATGCTGTAGGTGAGCTTTTGGCCATCGAGTGAGAGTTAGATGGGTCCATCCTATCCTGGAATTACAGTATTAAATGATGACGGCGTGTATCGGCCGGTCTCCGTCTGCGTGACTAGCAATTCCAAACGTCTGGGCTTTCCACTGCCGAGGAAAAGGTGTATGTATTCGGATTGTTTGAGACTAGCTGTCGGCGTTCTTGCCGCTGAGGTGGTTGTTTTCGACTGGCCGAGGTTGAGGGGCGTTTCAGCTGTCTCACGTCACAACACCACCCTGGGCCCACCGTCCCCGATACGTCATCGTGCTTACGTCAGCAGGACATCGCTGCCCAATCTACATAAACGCTCGGATGAAATGTTCAAGTCTTGTGTCTAGAGGAGCCAACTATTGATGTACATTAAAGCCTTCCTCAGTTTGTCTCCACCAGCCAGTACTCCCAAAGTTCTGCGGAATAATCAAGGGGGACAGCGTACCAGTTATGTATGTTGGATCGTACATGTCATGCCCGGCAAGGATAACTGGGGGCAAGAATACTCGTGGGTTGAATTAAATATGAAACATGCCCCCAATTGTGGGGAGGTGTACATATTATTTGATCCTAATGGAGGGAGTTGAGGTCTACCATCGACGCCGGCGGTACATTGCATTTGACATGATTTCAATGTAATGAAATATGGTTTGTGGCTATTTTCTTAGTTATATGTAGACTTTGCCGGGGTGCGATGGGGATGGTCCGTGGCCAACAAGGCTCGAGTCACTTGAACCACTTCCTCATCACTGTCTATTCCACAATTCCTCATACCCAAACCTTTTTTGAGCGTTCTCCCTTCGTGCTCTTGCGGAGGTTAACTGGCGTTTTTTATAGCCAAAGCTCCCTCAGAGCTCCACCACCGGAAAGTTCTGGTAGTAGTTACTTCAAC
>LUKR01001562.1:0-12304 GCA_019395275.1 Puccinia brachypodii
GCAAGACTTTACTGATTGAGGATTCCTTTCTACAGGAATATTCACGTCACCACTCACCTTGGATCATTCATCAGCGTGCTAATCAATACAGTACAGCTACTGTAAGTGACCACACTCTGACAGAAACCCAATCTCAATCACTTCACACCACCAAACAAGGTTTTGAATTTAATAGGGATTCTGAATTTGCTTTCTAAACAAAACAGGAAGTCTTCCCTCATTTTGGTAAATATATAAACAAAAAAACCCTGATTTGAAGGAATGACAAAGGCGTAAAAATATAAGTGCAAGTCACCAAAAGAAAACACATGGGCATTGATGTAGTGTGAACTACTGGTATCCCTCTACCCCTAGAAAATTGGCCCAGACTTATTGTTCAAGCGAAGTTTTTAAAATTGTGTGATTTGAACTGTGAGAACTCAAAATGTGTTGCATGAAGTGCACAGTCCTTTCTCAAAGATGTTCATTCTTCCCTAATGCCTCTTCATGGCACCCCAGAAATTGAATCAATCACCCAACATGCTAATCATTATCAGAATCTCAGAATGAGAACCTAATCTCCTTCAACCTCTCAAGACCAATCCAATCAAACCCTCACACCTGTGATCAAATTGCCCCGGCTGTTGATATGTATCATTCCCAGAACCCCCCAATCTGGCTCTGACTCTTGAAGTTGTCACCCATTGCACCGATTCTTCTCAGGTAAGTAAAAAAAACCTGAGGCGGCAATCTGAAAGACAACTCCCTCTCTCCGGTCAGTCTGGCGATTTTTTATGACCACCCCGGGGCAGGAAGGAGAGCCTTGTCCCGCCATGCTTCCTCGCCCTCGTAGTATCCAGCTGCTCAGGGTTTGCGCAATTCGTAGTGTGTTGTACCATCTGGCGTGAGACCATCAAAGTTAAAATGAGCAATCAATTATCGCATTTTGTGTCGACCGCGCGAGTTGGATTAGAATCAGATGAGACAAATTCAAGACAAACTTCATCGCGTTATCAGAGCTGGACAATACATCTATTGCTCAGCCATACAGGTGTCTAGATTAACATTGCCTGCTACTCTACAAACATACACACATGTATTCGCGACAAAAAATCTGTGGGGTCAGTAGCGGAGCAGAAGGCAATGACTTAACGAGAATACCTTTTTCATCGGGTCGCGCGAGTGGGAAGCCCCGTTGGGCATGCCGCGAAGCGGCCGGCTTCGGAGGGTCCCTGTGTGACAGCATCTGACAGCGTCCCCCCTCTAGGAGGGACTTGATCAAGTCAGTGGAGGGCAGTGGGCCCATTCAAGTATGTAAAAAAGCTTCAAACCTCCAAGCCGGGTTTCTTCTCACGATTTCTTGAGAGGCCGAAAGTCAATTAAAGCATCAAAAGCAACGAGAAAGACATTCCCGAGAATGTGTACTGCAAAAGGTGATTCAGACATTGTCAGATGAAGCGGCAGCCGTGAATTGTAATAGGAATGGCGCAGAATTTTGTGTATTCTATACATCCACATGGTTAGATTATCATTCAAATAATCTCAAATGAAGAAGGGCGGCTTTGGCTAGCTTTGTTTGTACACATCCGAAATGTGTATATGGGACTCAATTTTACCCCACTGGCTTGCACACAGTAAGACTTTTTCGACTTTTTAGAGGACGGATCGTGTGCCCTGCAGCTACGCATCACCCTTTCCCACCGGCACTGCTCGCCGCCTAAACTATCACTGATCTACTCCAGAGAAAACATCGACTGGATATGGCAGAACACTGGGATATGGAAAAGGTGCTGGCGGAACTCGCAAATGAAATGCCAAGTGACCAGAATCCCTACCTCCTTCTGAAGGAGTATACCTCCGGGCTGAAGGTCGGTGAAGTCAAGAGTTATGAAGGGTGTTATGTACTCTTATCCTTCTGATTCTTCTGTTTTTCATTGTAACCAGCCTATCGACATTCCATCTTGGGCACAGGTCACGAATAAAGTGTTGCTAATATCACTCATCATGTAACCAAATATTTCCACGGATTTTTACTCGCAAGAAGTCAAGTATTAAAAACTGAAGCTCTTCTCGCATTCGCGTCACGAAAAACCCGGATCCAGTCTCTCCCTGCAGGCTTTTTATAACTTGTATGTGATGATCACCTTGGGAGGCTTTACACTGGGCAAAAAGACTTCATGTAAGGATCAAGATTTGCTCTCATCCAAATTTCAGCTTGATTGTACTAAATCTTGTTGGATTCAACTCAGTGGGCATGTGGAACTTCGAAACAATCAACTGCAACACGCTTACTTCCCTATTATTTTCCATACGTGAGATTCAAAGTTCCCAAAAGCCATACATTTCTCCTCTCTCTTGACCAGGTTTCCGTCTTGACTTGCTGATAGATTGATGCGCTGTTATTTTCTTCTGTGTTGTAGTGTCTGTCATTGAATGGATTTGGGGACAGTATAACATCTCAAACCACCAGATGGAATATATATTTCTTCAAATCCTCATCGCCTATCTAAAATTTGTGCCTGTTATCCTGGGAACCTGGTATGTTGCCCCCACTCTACCCACTTTTGAATGTTGATACCGCCGCACGAGAAAGAAGAATGAGCTAGTAATAAATCCAATGCTCGTTATCTTCAATGGAATTTTTAGGTGTGAGTGTTCAACGCGTGATGATAACGAAAAGAAAAACTAACACATCATCTTCGTTTATTTAGGTTTCGTATGGGCAACTGTCTGTCATTGTGTCTCTATCTTTTGGTATCGCAGGAATCATTCCACAAGAGAAAAGGCTTCACTGCCTGTATATCTGAGATGGGGCTCTCACGTATCTTTTCTTTTACCGTTAGCCGTGATTACGGGTGAGTCAACATATTTACCACAAAATTCAAACCTCCTGCGTGTCTCCAGTTTTATCTTTCGCTCATCTACCTCATACACGGGTTCCATCAGCTTGGGTATCTGTGGCCACCTTTCACTGCCACGTGAACCAGGCGGGAGGAACCGAAATGATATTACGATTGAAGAGTAATTTGAGTCAAGTCACCGATAGCTATGACGGATCGACCGATCGTGCAACCCTTCTTTCTAATATCATCGTGTCCATGCGGAAAGCTAACTCTATGAGGGTGAGAGTACCTATCGAATACTCCAATAAATCATCAACAAATCTAGGCTGAACAAGCTCCAAAAAAAACAGCTCGAGTCGATCAAATATTTAAATATGGTTATACTCGGTTACCTGGTCGCCAATACCTTCCTCCTCAGCGTGAGCAACAGCTAAAAAATATACCAATATGAATGATTTTCCGGATTAAGATCTGCTCAAAGCCTGACTTGAAATCTATGATCTCACATAAAGGTCTTTATGCCTCTGTTGTGCGTATCATGGCACGATCTGAAATTGAAGGCGGATTTCTTGTCTCAGAAGTTACAACAAGAGGGCAATGAAACCTCGTACGAATTGGCTGGGCTTATGGAGACCACCCAGGATGCGCGTACAACCCTGTTATATAGATCACTTTCGGTCTTCTTCGGATTGGCGTCTTGTACGCCTGGTATGTGTTGGGAGGTGAGTAACTGAACCTCGCCGTCTTTTTTTCTTCTTTTTTTGCTCATTAAATAAACCATTATTCATAGCTTTATTATAGCCAAAAAGCCTTTTCGAGCGAGTTTGCTTATTATCGAATAGTAAGCGCCTTCGTGAGTGAATTTTATTGCCCATAAAACCTGCAAGGAGTCACCATATTCGCGAATTTCAGACTAACATAAAAGAGTTTCCTTCAAAAAAAAACACAGTTGTCACAGGGGGTAATCTCTGTATTTTTGAACATGTAAGTGATTGTTATTTTCCTTCTTGCTCAGAGAAGAGGGGATTGAATGAGCTGATGATGAATGTATGGTACAAAGCCACCTATTGATTGTAAACCTACATTGTACAAAACTACGAACAAAGCGATACGGGCCAAGATTAATAGTAGCCTCATCGATTCCCTTACATACGACCACACAAACCCATGAAATCCACGAAAAACCGGAAATCGTTCAATCATACTATTAAATCATATAAATTACCCTTAATTTAATTCACTCGGTCTTTCAATCATATAGCTTATTCCCTATCAACGTCATCTCAACATAGGCGCGATAGCTTATTTCTCATTCAGTGGTCTTTATGATCTAAAGGAAAGGGTTCTTATTGGATAAGACTTTAACACCCAAGAATATTCTTAAATATTTAGTACTTTTACTCTTCTATGTCTTTTATGCAGTGTACTGATCTCCTCAAAATGTCTTGAAACCAATAATAATAATAATGATAATAATAATAATAATAATGATTAAAGTGATACCAAATCTTGACGCAAATGTGTTGTTTTTCTTTTTTTGTTCTCTGTTTGACATTGAGACGGTTCATTTTTGGACCTTCAAACAGATTATAACGGGGGGGGGGCAGTTATGGCCAAGTCTTTCAAGATGGCCTTCACAAGATTCCCAATCTGAGCGCACGAGATCCTTTACTGAGCAAGTACCTACTTACAAGAAATGTGATGAACTTTAAGCTCCCAATATATATAACCCTGTTACAAGGGCATTGCCCCCAATTTTCGGGTTTCGAAGGGTGTGAAAGTCCCAGTTTGTGATGTAAAAAAATATATATTCGAAGTTTCATAAGAAGGCTTCCCATTTTCAGGCTGAGGAATTAGTACCTTAGTGGCTTGGCTTGACTTGCTTCTTGACAAAGGAACATAGAGCTGACCATGGCTGAACACAGGATCCTGAAGTGTAATCCCAACATTTCCAATTGTTTGACCTTGAGATTTATTGGTAGTCAGGGAGAATCCTAGATTAACTGGAAATTGCTTGCGTGTAAGTTTGAATGGCAGCCCAGACTCATCTGGGTCAGATGTTAAAGAGATGTGATGGATGGCCACTAAATCAATGACTCTGTTGCCTGAGATTACTCAATTTGGACCCAAGTTTTCGACAATCAACCTGGTTCCATTAGAAAGTCCCAATATTTGATCTAGGTTCCTGAGAATTATCATTGGCACCCCACGTTTCAATGTCAAAATGGTGTGATTCCAGAATCACTAAGATGTGGGCATTTGCCATGAGGCAGTCCTCTCTTCTGAAATTCTATGACATGTGTTTGGCCTACTGTTTTTCCAAAAATTCCATCCTTGTAAATTTCATTGCAAATATTCTTCAGCCTTGCATTGAAGACACGTGTTACAATGTCAGGCCTGTCCTGTGCTGACTGTCCAGGAAGGAGGTTATTTTTGATTTCAGTCCATTGTGGGTTGCAATTTATTGTTATGAAAAGATCAGGCTTTACCATGGTCTGTACCAAAGCCATGGCATCTTGAAACCTTACCTTCATGTTTCAAGGGCCGTCAATGAAAGATGTGGGCAAAACCATTCTGAGAATTGTTCTAGAGGAAATCACATGAGAATTGGAAGAACTAGTCATCATGAAGGGAACTGAGGATACAAACCTGTTTGATGTCCCATTTGAACACCATTCTGATAAGCTTCCACAACACCATAGAACTGTTCTACACAAAAGCCCTTTTGATTCAATGTGATGTGCAGTAACCTCTCAGTTTCAATTTTGACATATTGATCCACACAGCATTGTTTCAAAAGACGGTGTGGAAATAAAGTCTTGCCCTAGGTAAGAAACAGTAGTCTACTTCAGGAATATCTTTCTATACGGGTTCAGGATAAGTTGGTCTTGATACTACCAGTTCTACATCTAAAGATGGCTTACCTATTTATTATTCCTCTAATATACTGGGGATAGCTCTACTGCAGTAACACTCTACAAAATAATAGCCTAGTCTTAACACCTCTAATATATAGCAATGATAATAATTATAATAATAGAATAATACCCTCCCCCCTTTTTCAAAGCCTACCCACTCTGCTTCCTATGCCAACCTTCAGTCCTGTCCCATGGTGCTCTGTTTTCCCGTTTGTAGTCCCACATCACTCCACCTCTACCTGATCCGGTCCTCCTCAAGCCTAAACAGCTATGTACACACCTTCTACGATTCCCATGCTCCAATTTCACAACCCGCCTTGCCTGTGACTCACTATCCCACTGCTGCCTTTGCCTTTACTATGTGTCTCAGAGTACGCTAGTGCCCCTCAGTGTTGCTTTTCCCAGAAGGCCAATGGCTGCTATCCCACATTACATTTCTCAGAGAAGAATAATAGCTGAGTGGAAAGGCTGACAGAAAACATGCTTACCTTCTACCCATATTGAAGCAATTTGGCCACCAGCTGGGAGGTCATAAACTCTTTGATCCACATTTGTAGCATTATCAGTGAGCCTGATTGAACAATTTGGGTTCATTTCAGATGTAACACATTCAAACTGGTGTATAAGAGGATTGGAATGGTGAAGTATTGATTGTATTCTTTGCATCAGTTCTGGAAATAAATCTCAACCATGAACCCTTTGGTTTTCCAGCTCATTTTCTGTGTTGTATATATAAAGCTGTAAGAATTTGGGAACATGTCGTGAAAGTGGGAGCAAACTACCAATGTTGTGGTGAATTTTCCCCTTCACCTTGGCCTTGATTATTCAGTGCAGCTATGGTTGCAGTGTTGATTCTGTTGTGTTGTACGGGTGTGCAAACTCCACATTTGGAGTATGGAGAAGTCAAGAGGTGGATGTGGGGGAGAAACAAACACCAGGTATTTTTGACCACAACAGATTAAGATTTGAATTGACTCACCACTTTGCTAGCTATCTCAATACTTTGGCACCAAACTGACAACATATGGTAAATACCTGTTGTCACAATCCATCACTTAAAGGACCTTTACCCCCATAAACTTGCGCAAAACAGCCTTACCAAACAAAAGCATACAAAGAACTCCTAGTGTTACTCCCTTTAACCCCATACCCAACTGAGATATCTCAAACATTCCCCAAATACTCCGCCAACAACCAAATTTGCCCACCGTCCCCTTTCATATCCCAATTATTGTTTATATTTTCCCAATATCTTGCATGTAATACGTCATCTGACTCAATAGCCAACAATCCAATCACATCTTCTTCCTTCCCTACCCTAGAAAACATCTGTATTGGCCCACAGGAAACCAATATTGTGAACAATCACCGTCAGACCTTTGCCTTTCATTGACTACTTCACCGGCTCCATCTTCTATCAACACCTCCACTCCGGCAATCCCTGACCAACCTGAAGTCCCTGTCATTACCCAATTCGACACTCTTGGCATGTTGCAAAATTCTACATCATCAGACATCACGCCTTGTATAAAATTTTGCAACAACCCAGAATCTACAAACAGGATGTTGAGCAACTCACTGTCGATGGATCCATTTTTGACAAATGGAAACAAGGACTCACCCAAATCATTCTACTCACTTTGGCCCCCCCCCCCCAATTTTTTTGATAAATTGACTAATTATTCTAAACTCTTGGACCAAGAGAACACTTGCCTCTTATTTCTTATCCAAATCACCATCCACAACAACCTTGCTTCCCTTGTTGATCAATACACCAAAGGCACTGAAGCATACAATGCTGTCCAGACTAATTTCCAAGGAACGGTTTGATTCCAACAGATGGAGCTTATCAACAAGCTACTTGAATTCCGGGTTTCCGGCCCTTCCACCAAACCTTCTCAAATTCCTGGATTATTTAACAAAATTCTTGAAACTTTCAGCAGCCTACGTAAAGCTGGCGCAGGCCTTTCCCCTCTTGTCAAAATTCTTATTCTTCAAGCAGTTGTTCCCTCACCTTCTTCAATGTCACGGTCTCAACTATTCCAGGATATATTGCTTCAACTCGGAAAGAAATCCAGCGTCACAGCACACAACATCCAGACCATCATCACGTCAGCTTATGGTGAAGCTCTCCGCTTTGATTCATCACCATCAAACAATGTATCTGTATTCCGTACTTGGCCCAATCAGAACCAATGGAATTCAAACCAGAATCCAATTTGACCTCCTTGTCAAAACCCATTTCAGCAGACACAGCCGGCGAATCAAGCATCCACCTTGACAATCCCCAACAATCAACAGCAGAATGTGGGTAGACCGGATCACCCAACTATTGATAACATTGCAGCAGCAATTGACAACATTCAAAATGGCAACCAAGGCCCAAGTGATCCAAACGTTTTCATCAGCAAACCCTGCTCTTATTTTAATGTGTCTGGAAATTGGAGATTGTCTTGCCCAACACTCCGCAGAGATGCCAATCTGCTACTTCCCGGCACATCCACAACTGGTCACCCTGCTTCCGGTTTTGCCTGTCAAGCAGCACCCCCAAACAACCCATCCACTGGCTTGACTTCTAATGCGGCAGTTAGGTCAACCATGGACACAGATGCAATGGGTGCTGGTGGCGCAGGCACGGTTTTGGATTCTGGGGCAACCCAACATGTGAGCAGATCTCTCCCTCTTTTTTCCAGATTATCTAACCTCCATCCGCCCATCAAACTAAATCTAGCTTCTTCTGATGGTTCCATGATGGCGACACACAGTGGTCACCTGAGGATAACCAATGGGGATGGTTCCCTAATGATCCCACGAGTTCTGTACATCCCAGAAATGACGGGAAAGCTCCTTAGTTTGGGACAACTGATTGACTCGGGCTTCAAACCTTCTTTCTTACCAAACAATGGCATTTTGTTAACCTCTTCTTACATTTCTGTCATCACAAAATATATCAACAGGTCTTGGCTCATTTTCCCCACTTCTTGGCACCACATGAATCCTTCCATCAAATCAGCTTCTGCTTCCTGTCAGCTTCCAATTTTCTCTCCTTCATGTGAATGGCATTTCCGTCTTGGACATGTCTTGGATCACGCTGTAAAAGAATTCCTCAAATGATTTGTCCCCAATTTTGACATCAAACGTTGGACGCCTTTCATTTGCAAATCTTGCAAGACCTCCAATAGCAAATGTTGCCGTCACTCCCTTCCTGATTTTATTCCCAAGGAAAACCAATTGGAACTCTTGGTGACAGAAATTCTTGGACCACTAGAACCTGACGTAAGAGGGAACCACTTCCTCCTTACAATCAGAGACCACACCACCACATATTCTTTTGTATTCCCCATGAAATCAAGCTCCAAAGTTCCTGGGATTATAATTTCTCTTGCTAAGCGCATCACTTCTCACTTCCAATCTTCTCCAAAATAAATCCAATGCAATAACGCAAAAGAGTACACGGTGAAGCCATTACACAACTACTTGGCATCTGTTGGCTGCAAAATTATTTTCACTTCTCCTTATACTCCTGAACAGAATGGCAAAGTCAAACAAATCAACCAGAATCTTGGCAACATTGCCCGCACAACCCTCACACACTCTAACCTTCCGTCCTCATTATGCTCATTTGCATATAAATGTGCATGCTTTCTCACAAACCGTCTTTCCAATACACAATGCAAAACAACACCTCTCAAGTTATGGTCCAATTTTCAGCCAAACACTTCTTCATTCTATCCTTTTGGTGCTAGTGCAACAGTTCACATCCCCAAGGAGCACCACCAAAAACTTGACCAGAGAGGATGGACAGTATATCTTGTCAATTATCAAGATGATGAGCGCAGTTGGTTCTTCTGGGATCTCAAGACCAAGAAGATAATCAACTCTGAGTGTGCAGACTTTTTAGATTTCCAACAAAAACCATTTATCCCTATCCCTGAAAAATTTCCCAACACTCCTTGCATTTGTAGAATACTTCACCTTGGTAAGGAACTGACAAAAGAGATCTGTGAAAATCAAGACATTCAAATTGACAACATCCAAGCCATCTCTGATGCAGATTTCCCAACTACTCTTTGCAATGCACTTCTATCACCTAACACGTCAAATTGGAAATTGGCATGTCTGACTGAATGAGACCAACTCAAACAAATAGGCACCTTCAACATATAAGGGAAAGAATCCAAACAGTCCATCGGCACCTGCTTTGTATTTGAAATTAAAAGAAAGGGGGACAGCTCAGTTGACAAACTCAAGGCACAATTTGTTGTATGGGGATTTAAACAACGCCTTGGCATTGATGTCTGTTCAACTTTTGCTCCGACTGCCTCACTCACGACGCTCCAAATGCTACTCACCTTAGCCGTCAAGAATAAATGGAACATTAATTCCTTCAATATCACGGGAGCTTTCGTACACAGTCCCATCAATGAGACAATCTATGTGGATCCTCCAATTGAACTATTCCCACATCTTGCCGGAAAAGTTCTCAAACTCAAAAAAGCATTGTACGGCACTAGAAAGGCAAGCCAATGCTGGTGGAAGCATTTCAAGAATCTACTTCATGGCTGGCGCTTTGATTGCAACGAGGTCAAAGAATGTTTATATCACTATTGCAAAGGCAACTCAATAATCATCCTTTGGATACATGTTAATGACAGGATTTTATTCAGCAACAACACAGCGGCACTAGATCAACTGCGGAACAATCTTGAGACAAGTCTACAAGTAAAATGGGATGCAAAACCTGAAAAATTGGTTGGCCTCAAACTAGATTATTACAAAGGCGCAATCTACCTCAGTCAACGTTTACTCACCAACCAAACCATCAAGAAATTCCTCAAACAAGTTCAGGACCACATCATTCCCACCCATACTCACCTATTGGGCAACAACCTGGTCACAAACTGGGGTGATCCTGTTTCTCCAACTCTGTATCAATCTTTCATCAGCTACCCAAACTACCTAGCCCTTGGCAGTTGACCTGATCTCAGTTACACAGTCAATTACTTGGCCTGTTTCAGTTCAAATCCCAACAAGACACACTGGGCAGCGTTATCTCACCTCATACAATATCAAGCAACCCACAGGGACAAAAGCTTAAAACTGGAAATCAACTCTGAATCACTAGTTACATGGTCCAATGCTAATTGGGGAGGCAAATTCCAACAGTCAACATCTGGTTTCATTATCACATGTATTGGTTTCAGATGATAACGCTTTGAAGGGTTGCATGAAGAGCTTGGAGCACAATTTCTTTTTTGTCAATGATGCAGTCCGTTAAAATGACATTGAACTTGAATGGGTTTCAACTTCCTCCAATATTGCTGATTCTTTTCACAAAATCTCTCAAGGCTACTCTACATTCCATTTTTTTTAAATAAAATATCCCCAAAATAAAATAAAATAAAATAAAATAAAATAAAATAAAATAAAATAAAATAAAATAAAATAAAATAAAATAAAATAAAATAAAATAAAATAAAATAAAATAAAATAAAATAAAATAAAATAAAATAAAAAAGAAAGAGGCCATATCTCATAAGGAAGTCTGTTAACATTAATTATTATTCATTCAGCTTTGTTTCACATCTCTATTTCACTTTTTTTTCATTTGTTTTCATTTTTTATTTATTTTTTACTTTTATTTTATTCTATTTTATTCTTTTCATGTTTTATTATTATCATTCTCATTTTTTTTTCTTTCTTTCAATTTTTATTTTGCTTCTCACTTCTCATATGTCTGTTATTTTTCACTACTCAAGTAGCAGTCAAGAGGTGGATGTGGGGGAGAAATGAACACCAGGCATTTTTGACCACAACAGATTCCAATACATGTAAATGCAAAGTTGCTATTTATCAAGCAGGCAAGATTAATGAGTTGATTTCCCTGATCTGAGTGATCAAGTAGCATTTTTTGAAAATCTGGAGTAATTCAGGTGGTAGGGGTGGCTGTTCTAAAGTGATCCTGCCTTGGCGGAAACAAAGCAAGTTTGTTTCTCCTGTGAATAGTATGGCATCACAATTCACACAACACCTGACTGCTCTCAAATTGTATGGTCTGAGTCCAGGAGGCTCAGTCCAAACCCATGCAATTGAAAAATTCAAATTTTCTGGTGGAGTGGTTGTCTGCAATTTTCCCAATTCAATTTACATCTATATCATCCTCTTTGACCAAATTTCCACCTGAAGGATTAGCAAATCCTGCCTGAGATAATCTTTCATCCATTTGTTCTTGGATTTCCCCAGATTTGATGAATTCTCATACAATGGAAGTGGAGTATGTCTATTTCCTGGTGAATCACTTTGGGAGTTGAGCAAGTTAAAATTGGAAGGCCTGAGGGTGTGTTTGGGATGATTGTTATTTACATTTTGGGATGGCAAGTTGTGAGAGGTGCATTCAGATTGGTTTATTGGTGAAGGATCAAAAGGGAAAGGAGAATAATGATGATGACCATAATGGCACCTGTGGGACTTGGATCCTTCCATTCTAAATGGAAGAAAACACCACATTTTGCAACCATGGAACCTGAACTCAAAGCTCGCTATCAAAATGTTTCTCATTGCTTG